>JAJJMB010009088.1:2067349-2225293 GCA_023531105.1 Papaver atlanticum | reverse complement strand
TTGTTGTTGTTGTTGTTGTTGTTGTTGTTGTTGTTGTTGTTGTTGTTGTTGATACTAAGAGAATAATTTCATTAATGAGAAGATTGAGTTACAAATAAGTTATCCTCCAGAATTGCTCTTTCTATAAAAGGTGGAGGACATGAAGGCCAAACTCTCGAAATTTTAAAATTCCTAGCATGCCTAGCAAGTTCGTCTGCTGGCTTATTGCATTCTCCACTTATATATTTGCAATACCATCTAGGGTTATTGCTTAACAAGATTTTTATATTTAGAACCATAGATTGATTCTCCCAAGCTACTAGATGATAATGTCCATTAACTGCGTTTGCCACCGTTTGTGCATCCAATTCAAAACACGCTTCTTGTATTCCATTTTCTTCAGCCCAAATCATAGCAAATAACAGTCTTGCACATTCCACTTGCTTCGAGCTTATATATCTGTCTGCAGAGATGCACTTTCCTTGTGGATAAGTGCCCACAAAATTACGAATTATTAGTCCTATGCCAGTATGATGTACATTGTTAAACTTTTTATAAGAAGCATCACAACAGAAAGAGATATATGGGTTAGCATGGGGTTTCCAGTGAGAGATAGGAAGCATCTTCACTTGAGTAGATACATATGCGTTTATATCTTTCAGGGTTATTTGGTTTTTGGTACTCATATTTTGACCAAAAACTGGCTTTGGTCTAACATTTTTCCAGCCTTTGCGTTTGGTCTAAAGACCAACGTTGACTCGGATTGACTCGGTTAAGTGTAGTTTTAATTAATTGACTTATTTATATTATCTAAACCGTCCATCTAAGCCATTCATCCACGGCCAAAAAAATTCAACGTAATTAAGACTAAAATATCCCCTTCCTCCACCTCCTCTCACGCCAATGTTTATCTCTCCACTTCTCATCAGATTCTAAAAGCAAAGCAAACCAATCGTTCACCATCAAAGACAGATATCAGTACTTCCAAGAACAACTCCATCAACTCAGCATCAATCAACAACATCATTCATTGCCGTTATGTTCAATCTATTCTCTGTTGTTGGCAATACTAAACCACGGTTGCATCATCACCAGTAATCACCAATATTACCGATCATCAACACCAACAAGAATTGTTTCTTGACAGGAACTCTTTCTCACCAGTAGTCACCATCATTTTAGATCAATTTGATTTATTTTTTTGTGTGGATTGAATCGAATTAAAAGGTAGGGGTGTTGATTTTAGGGTTTGATTGAATTCAGTAAAAGATTTTGGGGGTTTTCTGTAAATCATTTATTTCTTCAATTTGGGGTCTTAGATTTATTTCTTCTGTTAAATTATTTTTCTGTATGTACAATGGATTGGATCGAATTGAACCGAAAAATTAGGTTAATCTCTGTAATTTTATTGGAGTAGGAAGGAATTGATGTTATTAGGCTTGGTGGAATGATTTCTTTGTTTGCTTTTTCTTTATTTGATTTTGTATGGATGTGGTTGCTGTTACAGGGTGCTTAGGAACTGCAGGCGGATTGTGAATCTGTATGGATTTGGTTGCTGTTATAGGGTGATTAGGAACTGCGGGTGATGAACTGCTTCTAGCACAATTTTGGTGCTCAAAATAGTATGTGTTTCTGGTGGTTGTTGGAGCTGGTGTCTGGATGGTTGTTACTTCAGGTGATGAGGTGTTAAATGGGGTTTTGAGATTTGCTGTAAGTCATGGGTTTTGGCAGTTTGAGTCACTGGTGGTGAATGGAGCTAATGAATGGGTACTGGTGTTTAGTGCTGCAGGTTTGAACTGAAATGGGTAGATGAATGTTAGGATGGTCTGAGCTTAGTCGCAAAGGTTGTTGGTGTTATGTTGCTACAGTCAAGTGGAGGAAATGAAGCAGAAATAAGAGGATTGTAATGGGCATTACAGTTGAGTACGATTTATAACAGCCATTGGATTTGGCCTGATGTCCTGAAAGACACAGTCACAGCGTGCCTTCCAAATTTCCCAGGACGTGTTTGCCATCTTTACGATCCAATCATCTACTAGATTATGTGTAGTATCTGTAAACCAACTTTTTACCCATTCTGCCACACTGTTGCCATAACGATGAATATTTTGACTTGCACCAGGGACTGTCAACCAAATTGCTCTTGAGAAAGAGCACTCAAACATAATACGACTTGTTGTTTCCTCTTCTTGATGACACATCTTACAAACTTCTCTTGTGTAATTAAAGACTCTTTCTAGTCTTTCATTGGAAGGGATAATATCACATATACACTTCCATAGGAAATGTTTGACCTTAGGCAGAGTATCTATATTCCATAGATTCTTCCAAAATCTCGCCATTACCTCATTATACTGCTGATCATTGTTGTGCTTGATATCCATTAGCTTCCTATAAGCTGACTTAACGGAGAACTTCCCAGACCTTGTAAGAGTCCAAACCAGTCTATGTTCATTTGTTATAGGAATATGTATCTGTAGAATAATTTCAGCATCATCATGAGTAAATCGATGTTGAACCAACTGAACTTTCCAGGCCTTAGTATCTTGATCGATCAAATCAGAAACTAGTGTGTAGTTGCTTGCTTTTTCAGATGAAACTGCAGGAAGAGGAGGTGTAGTTTTACATGGAATCCACTTATCTGACCATATGTGAATTTTACTGCCATTTCCAATTACCCAGAAGCTGAAGTCCCGAATAAAGGGCATACCATTGTAGATACTTTGCCAGGCCCAAGTGGAGTTTCTTTTTTTCTTTGCATGCAAGGCATTACTGTTTGGATAATAGCATTGCTTTAATGCTCTTGCCCAAAGTTGATCCTGTTAATTACATAATCTTCGGGCTGTTTTTGCGAGCATGGCTTGATTGAAACAAGAAAGGTCTCTGAAACTCATACCTCCGTTGCATTTTTCTTTACCAACGCTAGGCCAAGAGAGTAGACAAACGCCTTTACCCTCCTTTCTGCCCCACCAGAAGTTAAGCTGAACTTTATTCATCTCCTTCAGTGTTATCTCCGGAATCTTGAACACACTCATTTGATGAGAAGCCAGTGTGTTGAGAACATTTTTAACCATCACAGAATGACCAACCTGGTTTATGAATTTTTCATTCCATCTTGTTAGTCTAGTATTCATGTTGTCCACTATACTAGAAAAAGAAGTTTTTTTCTTAATTAAAAAAAGAGGAATACCCAAATATCTTTCTTCAAGAGACATTTTCTTCGTTCTGTGTCTTCTTAATAAAATTTTGCAATGACGTGAGTGTATGTTTTTTGAGAAGAAAACTGCAGATTTTTGAAAGGATCTGTTGCCCTGAGATAGCACTGAATTTGTTGATGATATCAAGCAGATTGTTTGCATTGTGAATGTCATCTTTCGTAAACAGTAAGCAGTCGTCTGCAAACAAAAGGTGAGTAACTTGAGGAGCATTTCTAGCTATTTTGATACCTTGGATTCTCTTTTCTTGTTCTGCTTTTGATAGAGCTCTTGTAAGGACTTCCATTGTTAGCAGGAATAAATATGGTGAAAGTGGGTCACCCTGACAAATCCCCCTTGATGGTTTGAATGATTTAAACGGTGAGCCATTTAGAAGTATCTGAATTTTGTTGTACTAATGCATTCATACACCAGTTGACACCATTTGCAACCAAAACCCAGTTTTGCCATCACATTATCAAGAAAGGACCATTCTACACGATCGAAGGCTTTGTTCATGTCTAATTTTAAGGCCATGAAACCTTTTTTAGTCTTTTTCCTCTTCATGCAGTGTATTATTTCTTGAGCCAGAGTGATGTTGTCACTAATTTGCCGACCTGGAACGTAAGCTGCCTGCATAGGAGATATGATTTTTTCAAGATAGTGCTTTAGACAAGTTGTCATGATCTTCGTGATAAGCTTGTAGGTTGAATTGCATAAAACAATAGGCCGATATTCTCCAGGTGTGTGAGGTAGTTTAGTTTTTGGAACTAAACACAAGTCCGTCTTGTTCATTCTTTTTAACATTTTTCCAGACGCAAAGAAGCTTTGAATCATTTTTATAACATCGTCTTTTACCACTGGCCATTGTGTTTGAAAGAAGTCTGGGGGAAAACCATCCGGACCCGGTGCTGCCCACGGTTTCATGCTTTTTAGTGCTTGAATGATTTCAGCTTCATCTGGTATCTTCTCTAAAACTGCGTTATCTTCATCAGAAATACATACTGGCAGTAGATTCAAGAGATCAGTATCATTAATTGGTTCACCTGTAGTCATGATACCTTGAAAGTGATTGTTTAGAAGAGATTCCAGTTCAGATCTTCCATTACACCAGCTGCCATTTGGTTTTTATAGCGACTTGATTTTGTTTCTAGCTCTTCTTTTGTTCGCTTGGAGGTGAAAGTGCTTAGTGTTTTGGTCTTCTTCATGAAAAAGTGTATCTTTAGCCTTTTGTCTATAAAATTATTCTTCTCTGGTGTGTCATTCCTCTATTTCCTTCTCCACTTAATTTACCTTATCTGTGTTAACTGAATTAATATCAGATTGTTGAAGAGTATTTTGCTGCTCTTACAATGACTTCAGATCTTGTTGTGTGTTGCCGAATGTAGTTCTATTCCATAGAGATAGAGTTCTTCTTGTCTCTAATAGCTTTTGCTCCAAAGAGTAAGCTGCAGAACCATTAAAGTTCTTGGTCCAAGCAACATTAATTTGTGACAGGCAGGTTTTATCTCTTAACCAACATTCAAAAAAAATCCAAAATCTAGAGTTAGTCACATCGTTTGGTGACATATCAAAAAATATAGGACAATGATCAGATCGGGATATGTTTAAGACAAGAATTAGGAAAGTATATTAACCATTCAGAGTTTATAAGGGATCTATCTAACCTAATTTTGATTTTACCTTTTCCATGTTTGTTACTAGTCCAAGTGTAGGGTTTCAATGAAAACCTAGATCAGAAAGACCAGTTTCTTGGACAGTTTGAGCAACTGTATTGACATGAGAGGATGAGGTGAAACCAATGATTCTTTCTTCACTATGAAGAGTAAGATTGAGATCTCTTATAAGAATCCAAGGGGCTGTAATGTTATAAGTTTAACAGATATCTCTAATAAAATTCCATTGATGACTTTTTTCCTACGTGTACGGTGAATCATAAACACAAGACAACAACCATTTAGGTTTGCTGGATCACTACAAACTAGAAAATGAATCATGTTTTTATCACTATAAATGATGTCTAACTCAAAGCCATCTTTCCAGAGTTAAAAAATGCCTCTAGCTCTACCAATGGAAGGTACAAAGAAAGAATTTGGAAAATTCAGATGTTTGATTTAGTATTTTATTTGAGTCTATTTTGGTTCCTGAAGGAAGATAATATCTGGGTTGAGCATCTTGTTGAGATCAGCAAGATAATTTCTAGTGTTTTTTGCTGCATAGCCATTGCAGTTCCAAGCAATAATCTTCATGACTAAATAACTAGAATGAAAAAAGTAAATAAATTGATATGCGGTAAAAACAGGATTAGATGAAAGATCAATTATGTAAATTAAGTGCTTAGGTTGGTGGTATACCTGCGAAGTTTTTCCATGGTAATCATTTGTGGTTTAAGATTGCATAACTAAAGGATTGTTGTAGACCATCTCTTGAGCTATGATGATATTGGCAGTAGTATTAGTGTCATCTTTCATATTACTGGGTGGATTAACATGAATGTTATGAGGATTCATATAGGGAGCTTGATTGAGAGAATAGTTTCTCATTCTTTTAGTTTGACGTTGAGCGTCTGTTGAGTCTTCTTCACCAGGTTCTTCCATGATTAGATCTACTGTACCACGTTCATCATTACCTTCGTATAATTTCTTTCCTCTTGAAGTAAAGTCTCATACTCTGATGTTGTTAAGCTATCCAGATAGATGAGATAGGCTGTTTGAGCACAGGTTTCATTTTGGTGATCAATGACAAAACACCTATCACATACTTTTTTTGGCTGTAGATCCCAGTGATAACGGATCCACACATCTTCTCCTTCAATAGATTTCCATAAGCCCCCACAGTGGAGAGGTTTTTTTAGATCAATTTCTACCCTAGCTTTGACAGTATTCCCATGTCTTGGTCTACAATTCTCTGGAGTGGTTGATATCTTCCTTTCGATGAAACCGATTGCGTTATCAATGACACTTACATTCAGATGCTCCAGTTTGAGGTATTTGAATTGTGTATTGAATTCTTGATGGGTAAAGCTATAATCTGTAGCTTTTGTGCCAGCCACAAACTTTTGAATGGCAAAAAGAGTTCGCCAACAATCCAAGGACCCTTCCTTATAACTTCATCACATTCCTCTTCATTGTTCAAACCTAACGAGCATTAGGTTATGACCCATAACACGGATTTTTTTGTTTTTATACTTCCTCCACAGTATATTAATATCCTCTTTGATGGTTCTCATCTTTATTTTTTTCATGATGCATAAGTTTTCCAATCAAAGCATATGACCAATCATTTGCAACATCGTTGATGGTTTGAGCCGCACCAACTTCTTTTCTTCTTCCTACTGATATCTCCATAGTAGCATTTCTTAGTTATCTTGAGAGGTGGTTGATTTTGTTTGTGTTGGTGTTAGAACTTTCCACCATGATAGTTTTCCTCTGATGTTTGTAAGATTTAGGGAAGGAGAAGGTGCTTCTTAGGTTGGATGGAATGTTGTTCAGAATAGCAATATATATATATGTTTCCCAAGGATAATAAGTGTTTTATTATTAGTGTTTTATTTATTGCTCATAATAAATTATGGGCTATTTAACGCTTGATAGACGCATTTATGTGTCTATTTTAGTCTCGATTTCCTATGTTGTTAGTACCCATTTTTTTACTTATTTTGGTATTTAATGTCTTTGTAGGTATTTTTGGAGAAATAAGCTTTCGCGGAGAAACTGGCTCAAAAAGTGTTATTTGCACCCACCAGAGGAATTACTAAAGGCACCCCAGAAATGGATAAGGGGAACCCAAATTACTAAGGGGCACCCTGATTGCTATCGGCACCCCAGCATCTGGTTAAGGGGTAACCTTCTTCAACAGTTTGAATTCTGAATATTTGGCGGGAAAAGCTATTATCAAAACAGTGAAACTAGGGCTCGTGATTTGAAGACGTTTTGGGGAGATTAAATGGCTGTAATTGTTTGGACATCTTCCTTTGGGCCTAACAAAGTTGGTAAAGCCGTTCAATCCAACCAGAATTGGCTGGAATCATGAGTTTGAAGAAAATGGTATTCTCAGGTTTATTCTTCCCCGTAAAAGTTCTGCTTGGATCTTTGAATAGTTTGGGTGAAACTCAATCACTCCAATAGATACGGACCGGCCTGTTACAATAAAACAGATATGGTAAGCCTCTTAGATTTGATAAAATAGGGCCGAGTCATCGAATCAAAGCAAAACAGAGGAGAAGATAGTTCACGGATTTTTCTTTATCTGTCCCGAGTGCAGCTGACTTTTTCGTGTGGAAATAAGAAGCAGATTGCAATTTGAACGGTGTTGGGAATGTGACTAACACAAGCAGACGCGTGGAGAAGGAATAGAAGGAAAGTATATTCGGTAAGGAGATAAAATATTCCCGAGATGGAAAGAAGATCAATCGAAGTTATTACAGAGATTGAAGGACTCTGCCAAGTATATAAGGCTGCTCGGACCACAGAGAAAAGAAATGGAGATATTGGGGAGGCTATAGAGTATAATCGAGAGCTGCAGAGAAGTAATAAGATTTCGCAGGAAAGGTTTCTGCTGCTGCAGAGACTCAAGAACACGAAGAACATAAGCCTTTAAAAGACAGTCGCTAAATAGGTTTCATCAACAAAACAATACCGACTTTTACAGTCGGTATTGCATTCATGTGTTGTAACAATGCCGACTGTTAAATCTTTCCCATAGCTTACCACAATCGTAACCCATTTCCCCCCGTTTCTGATAGTGCTGCAAGTAGTTACTCAATCTTGAATTGGGTTTTTCAAATTTCAATTTTGTTGGATATGCGGATTCTATATAGGAAGAATCTATTAACACTAGGTCCGCAAATGAGTTTGAATATTTATGACTGTGAGGCTTAGAGATTTAAGTTTGTCTCTATACTGCTGAAATTTATCGTCTTACGCAGTATTAAAGCACAATATGAATACAAAGGGAACAAAACACATGAACCTTGAGTATCCATATGTAAATTATGAAATTCAGAAACAATTGTTGTTTATTTACATTTAATCACAATTATTTTAGCAAATGCACTTACGAAACAGTTACCTTTTTAGACCTCTTAAGAAAAGATTGAATCTTAGGTCTGTGAGAGTAACTGATTATTGATTTCAGCAAGTTTATGTGCTTATTTTTTAACACTTAATGAGCTTGAAAAAGTGGAGGTCTAACAACCACAACCAATATTTCGTTTAGACAATCTGTATGGACAAACTCCAATATAATTCCAAGAGAATCAACTAGACAGTCAGACTCAATCAATGGAAATATATCCAAGAGTTGTATCTCTTTTACTAAATGTAATTAGAAAATCAAACAGATAAAATCCGTGAGCCTGATTATTATGAGAAACAATTTGAACGGTACCAAAGACCAATGTTCAAGTGTCAATCAATTTATATCAACAACCAAAGGTTGGATTATATAATTGATTGAACTACGCACAACCTGTGATATTTCAATTATATAAACAAATATAATGCGGAAAAGAAATAACACAGACACCATAAATTTTGTTAGCGAGGAAACCGCAAATGCGGAAAAACCTCGGGACCTAGTCCAGATTTGAACACCACACTGTATTAAGCCGCTACAGACACTAGCCTACTACAAGTTAACTTCAGACTGGAATGTAGTTGAGCCCTAACCAATCTCACACTGATCAAGGTACAGTCGCGTTCCTCACACCTCTGAATCCCAGCAGGACTTTACGCACTTGATTCCCTTAGCTGATCTCACCCACAACTAAGAGTTCCTACGACCCAGAGTCGAAGACTTGATAAACAAATGTGTCACACATAGAAAAGTCTATTGAATAGATAAATCTGTCTCCCAAAGAAATACCTACAAGTTTTTGTTCCGTCTTTTGATAAATCAAGGTGAACATGAACCAATTGATACACCGGACTTATATTCCCGAAGAACAGCCTATTAATATCAATCACCTAACAATAATCTTAATCGTATGGAAGCGAAACAAGATATTGTGGAATCACAAACGATGAGACGCAGATGTTTGTGACTACTTTTTATCTTACCTATTGAAGATTAAATCTTGAGCAAATCTTAGAGAAGATAGTACTCAATATGATAGAATAAATCAAGATCAGAACACGTAACTACCGAGAAAATAGTTTGGTCTGGCTTCACAATCCCAATGAAGTCTTTAAGTCGTTAACCTATAATGGTTTTAGGAAAAAACTAGGTTAAAAGAGAACTAGCATCACAAAGGAGGTGGGGATTAGGTTTCCCAGTTGCTAGAGTTTTCCCTTATATAGTCTTCAAATCAGGGTTTGCAATCAATGTTACCTTGGTAACAAAGTATTCAATATTCACCATTAGATAAAAATATGATTACACTCAAGATAATATCTTTCAACCGTTAGATCGAACTTAGCTTGTTACGCACAAATGAAAAGTGACTTCATTTAGATATGGGTAACCGTACCTAAACGTGTACACCTTGTTGGCTCAACAATAGTTAACCGAAGTTAGCCATATGAACACTTTCATATCAACCTTGTTCATCTTAACACAACTAGTTCAAATGACTCAAATGAAACTAGTTCTAGAGTTGTTCAATTGTTTATATTCTCATAGAAGTATACAAGACACAATTGAAGCAAAATCGATTTTGATTCACTCGAATCAATTCATGAACATAATAGCCATAGTTTGCAAAAGATTGCATTCCTTATTTTATAAATGTATTAATTCATGAACAAACCGATTTTAGAACATAACTCACTCAAGTATGCAAACGGGTACGCATACCTAAGTAGCCGGACTTGGTCTGGGTTCGCCAATATGCAAATGGGTACGCATACTGCCGTATACCACCAAACTCAGTTGAATTCCCGGACTTGAACTTTACGCCGGTACGCATACGGGTATGCATACTAACTTCCCGGACTTCAACTAACAAACCAGTACACATACGGGTATGCATACTATGGTTCCCAGACTTGGAATAACTTGCAACAGTTAGCATACAAGTACTCATACTGTACTATATCCAATCATGGTTAATTGTTCTAAACTCCCATTTCAATCATGAAACATTCTTAGAAGACGACAATAGCTGTCTCACACAAACTATTAGCTTCAAAGCAATTTTCAAGGGATCAAATGATCAATACGAAACATTCCGAGTCTACACCAAATGACTGTCTCACACAAATCATATAAGATATTACCAGGCGATTTTCACATGATCATCTTTTGACTTTCGTCAAGAATATAAGATGAACTTGGTTAAAGCAAAAGTTTACCAACACATATTTCGAGAAATATGTAAGCGAGTTAAACTCAACTCGAAATATCAAATGTGTATAATTGAAGTCTATATAGCTATACGACTTTTGTCTCAAATAGGAGATAGAGTAGAAATAGACTTTTGAGTGATAGATGAGTTCAAGTCTCCACATACCTTTTGTTGATGAAGTTCCACAAGCTCCCCTTAGTAGTTCTTCGTCTTCAATCGATGAACGCCGTGAAGTCTAAAACTCAACTACATATTCTATCCTAATCCGAGACTTAGCTATAAGTAGATTGGAAATCAAGATTTATAGTTTTGACAACTAAAATTGACAAACAAGCTTGAGATAACAACGCTTGCGAGTTCGACCGAGCAGTGATCTAACAATCTCCCCCTTTGTCAATTTTAGTGACAAAGCTATCAATACATATGGATTACAAAATAAATAAACTTTGTAGCTTCTCATCCAAATGCTTGATTTCCTTGGCTCTTCAACATTACTCGAAATCTTCGTCACTTCCAAGTACTCCAGTGATTCTGAACTTGTTCAACTCAGCATCATAGTTGTTGAAGATCCGTAGCTATAACAATATATATAAACAAGATGTTTTCGTATTGTTATACAGTGGGATAGTATTATTACATGGCATCAAAGTCCAATTGCATCATAACTTTGACAACAATACTATGGTGATATGTATCACTCACCCTTAGTAAATACTTCATCTCACATGAAAACCACTCCCCCTTACATAATGATCCGTAAACCATATGTATTTGTAGTGTGAACTACACAATAATTCTCCCCCTTTTTGTCAATATAAATTGGCAAAGGTACAAAAATTAGCGGGATCATAATGAAATTCTCATAGAGATACTTCATGACTAAAATAGAACATATCAACTTTGTTTCGATGATTTTATATAGTCGAAACTTAGTGTATTCATCAAGGAGTTCATAAAGATAAAAGATAACCCCTACAATATTCCACAACCGCACTCCCCATAAAGATTTGGCAATTAAGCACAAGTTCAATTAAGAACTCTCCCCCATAAAATGTCATTCCCGAGAGAACAACAAGAGCGACCTTACTTTTACAAGAAAAGAAGGATTTCTTTGGACATTAAAAAATTACATGAAACATGAATTTGTATCCAAAAAACTCAATTAAATTAACCACAAGAGAACCCATGGTTAATTTAATCGGAAATGCTCAACATAAGAAAACTTATGGAGACATACAGTATTTTCACATAAAAGTGGATCAGGGAAAGATCAATACTGCGGAATATACAAAGATTCATTCTATTTTCATCAAAATTTGCATAATGATACCATAGACTTAATCTTTGTTATCAAAAGTTCATTCTATTTTCCATCAATATTTGCATAAATACATGTAATAGACTTAACTTTTGACATACATGCAGCTAAACTTCTTATGGATTTAACACATTTAGCAGTTTAATTGAAAGATAAAATTATTCAAGGATAAAGTACCATTAAAGTTATTACAACCATTAACAGTTTTAATAAGATAAACACAAGAAGTTTAACAGAAAATACATAAGAGAAAGTCTGAAATTTACATAACAACATGAAGAAAAAAACACTAATCCAGATTGCGATAATAATCCTCAGCAATCTTAGATATTGGTTCAGCTAAGTCTGGATGAACCGTCACAGCATAAGTCAACTGTCTCTCCAAGCACTCATTCCTTTGTAGAAGAAGAGCAACTTCAGGATTGGCAGGTTTCTTCATTTTGTTAATGTCTGTCTGGCTCAAGAGAGATGGAGTACCAACACAAGTTCCAAGCTGAGCAATATTAAATTGACTATAGATTCGGCTGATTAGGCATGGAAAACCAGGGTTTTTCTTTTGTGAAACCATGTGAATCATCTGACGAACAATTAATCCACAGAAATCAACCTCTTCACCAGAAACAAGATGGTAAACCAACTCAGCCATAGTTCTGCTCCAGAGAGTTTTGTCGAGCGTACTAGGAATTAAGTTAGCCACAGCCAGCTTACCAAAAATCTTCAAATGAAAGCTTATATTGTCCACAGGAAGTTTGCTTTCTATCCATGGCACATTCTTTCCTAGGAGTAGTTTAGAAAACTGATTCTTATTTGGTATTTGACCTTCTGGTTGAGGAACAACAAATGAATGATGGAGAGGCAAGTTTAATAACTCATCAATAACGTTACGGTTAACCTCAAACATTGTTCCCTTGACTATAGTCTTAAAACAACAGTTGGTCTTGTTGGGTGCATGTAAGTTAGCATAAAATTCACAGGTCATTTAAGGATATGATTCTCCCAAACCCTTATGAATATCACCCCACTCGTACTGGTTCATGAACATGTGAAAATATGGTTCCTGAACTGACCAATCATATGCTCTTTTCATGACAGAATGACCACTATAGAGTTTATTATATTTGTCCCTGGCAGAAATGTTGACAAAACTAATTTTACGACTAGCATCAAAGTATGGTTGTTGAACATCTACACCAAAATCATCATCAACATATTCATCATCACTATCAACCACCCTCCTATTTGAACTAGCATTCGCACCCGAACTCTCACCACGATTCAATATTTTCCTAGGGGCCATTGAAACCAAAGAAAGTCCAAAAGAATGATGAAGAACTTACCGGGAACGTGAACTGTCGTTAATGGTGAAGCTTCAGAACTAGATATAATGAAGAAATAACGACAAGCCCAACGAATGATTTCCTGTTGCAAACACAAGGATACCAAGAACACCCAAAAAGATTGAAAATTGAGGTTAGTGATTGAGAGTGTAAGAACTCTTGGGTTTTCCTTTTTGCACTCGAACTGTAGGGAAGAAGAGGTGAAAAGAACGAAGTGAGTTCTTCCTCTTTTATATGTCAACTGGTGGTATATGAACCGGCTAAACACGTTCTAGAACGTGGTTCAAACATGTAAAGGTTACGAGACCAGGGTACGTGAACCGTATGTGTGTGACAAGGACTCGTTTTTTTTTATGAAGACAATGATAAAGAAAATTGGAGCAAAGCACAACAACACTTTAACGAGCAACTCATTGTGAACTCAAGAGAAAACCAACCTTGTTCACCATGACACCAAGAGAGAGTTTCTTCCCAACAACTCTTGCATCTGGCAGTATTGAGAGAAACCCAAGGGACTATTTTTACAAGTTTTTCAAAGAGCATAAGAAGAGCACAAGATAATTTGTGTTCCTGATTTCTTCGTTTACACCTTATAAACACAGTCTCTGCAGATAATATTAAGTACTGCATAGGGAAACTCTTTTGATAAAAAGAGACGTCCTAACTTTTTCATAAAAGAAGACAATACTATTATCTTGAGAAGGTGTATCAGGGTTTGACTGATGAACTAAATCATGCTTTGAGATGATATAGTCAAAAGACTGAGATTTAAACTCTTTTTGTAATTCGTTTAGTTTGGTACACCCTATTGAATTACCCAGAGGAGGTGTATTGCTCTCACTAATTAGTGAATCAAGATCAACCTCAACATGAATATTATTCATCATAACTTGATTTAGCTTATCAAGAGATTCTTGCTCTTTCTGGAGGTATAACTCAACATCAATAGATAAGCTCTCAAGCTTCTTTTCAAGCCCTGAAAACATTTCAAGGGATTTTAAACCTGGTGGAGGTTTAATAGAATTTCTTCTACAGATTTTATTAACTCAGTCATGGAAGAAAATTCTGAAATCCCTGGATCTGGTGGTGCATTTATTGAGATAGCACTACTGTCCATAGAGTCAGATTGCTACAAACACAGACTTATGAGGTCTTAAACGTGTTTGCCTGCTCTGATACCAATTGAAAAAGCGGGGGTCTAACAACCACACCCAATATTTCGTTTAGGAAATCTGTATGGACAAACTCCAATATATTTCCAAGAGAATCAACTAGATAGTCAGACTCAATCAATGGAAATATATCCAAGAGTTGTATCCCTGTTTCTCAATGTAATCAGCAAATCAAACAGAAAAAATCCGTGAGCCTGATTATTATGAGAAACAATTTGAACGATACCAAAGACTAACGTTCAAGTGTCAATCAATTTATATCAACAACCAAAGGTTGGATTATCTAATTGATTGAACTACGCACAACCTGTGATATTTCAATTATATAAACAAATATAATGCGGAAAAGAAATAACACAGAAACCATAAATTTTGTTAACGAGGAAACCGCAAATGCAGAAAAACCCCAGAACCCAGTCCAGATTTGAACACCACACTGTATTAAGCCGCTACAGACACTAGCATACTACAAGTTAACTTCGGACTGGAAAATAGTAGAGCCCTAAATAATCTCACACTGATCAAGGTACAGTCACGTTCCTTACGCCTCTGAATCCAGCAAGACTCTACGCACTTGATTCCCTTAGATGATCTCACACACAACTAAGAGTTGCTACGATCCAAAGTCGAAGACTTGATAAACAAATTTGTCTCATACAGAAAAGTCTATTGAAATCTGTCTCCCAAAGAAATACCTACAAGTTTTTGTTCCGTCTTTTGATAAATCAAGGTGAACAGGAACCAATTGATACACCAGACTTATATTCCCGAAAAACAGCCTAGTAATATCAATCACCTCACAATAATCTTAATCGTATAGAAGCGAAACAAGATATTGTGGATTCATAAACGATAAGACGAAGATGTTTGTGACTACTTTTTATCTTGCCTTTCGGAGATTAAATCTCGAGCAAATCTTAGAGAAGATAGTACTCAATACGATGGAATAAAGCAAGATCAGAACACGCAACTACAAAGAAAATAGTTGGGTCTGGCTTCACAATCCCAATGAAGTCTTTAAGTCGTTAACCTATAATGGTTTCAGGAAAAACCTAGGTTAAAGGAGAATCGACTCTAATCGCAACTAGTATCACACATGAGGTGTGGGGATTAGGTTTCCCAGTTGCTAGAGTTCTCCCTTATATAGTCTTCAAATCAGGGTTTGCAATCAATGTTACCTTGGTAACAAAGCATTAATTATTCACCGTTAAATGAAAACCTGATTAGACTCAAGATAATATCTTTCAACCGTTAGATCGAACTTAGCTTGTTAAACACAAATGAAAAGTGACTTCATTTAGATATGGGTAACCGTAAACATGTACACCTTGTTGGCTCAACAATAGTAAACCGAAGTTAGCCATATGAACACTTTCATATCAACCTTGTTCATCTTAACACAACTAGTTCAAATGACTCAAATGAAACTAGTTCTAGAGTTGTTCAATTGTTTATATTCTCATAGAAGTATATAATACATAATTGAAGCAAAATTGATTTTGATTCACTCGAATCAATTCATGAACATTATAGCCACGGTTTGCAAAAGATTGTATTCCTTATTTTATAAATGTATTAGTTCATGAACATACCGATTTTAGAACATAACTCACTCAAGTATGGTACACATACCTAAGTAGCTGGACTTGGTCTGGGTTCGCCAGTATGCAAACGGGTACACGTACTGCCGTAGACTTGAACTTTACGTCGGTATGCATAAACAAACCGATTGGTTTCCAAGACAGTAGCTACACTTTATTTACTAGTTTATTACACTCAGGTAGAAGCCCCATCGATTTGGTACCTGGTGTTTTAGCATTGACTACATGAATAACAAGATAGGTCTATTTAGGCGCTACTGCAGTAGAATATTTGTACATGATACTGGAAGAAATGGTTCACAAGACATGATACCGCACAAACGAATTGAACTTCCAAATCGGTCATTCACATGGTGGACAAGATGAGCATTAGCCCTGAGTGTTTATCCCTTGGGTAATGCAACACTTGTGAGAAATTTCCTTCACATTTGTGCTGAGCTCTTGCGCAACATTGCTATTGGGCCATTGTATTGCATCATATGTGGGTTATTGTCAAGACTCAAGACGCAACCATAGATCCAAAGTACTTGCTAACAAGCCAAACATATACCTAGTATTAGAATATATGTATCCAAAAGTGGTAATAGCTTATCATTATAACAACTTTAAACCCACCCATATTATCATTCTCTAACTTCATCTAAATCGGCTACACAAACAATTGCCTTTTCTCGAGTACCATCAGAGAATGAATTTCTTGAGATAGAGTAACCTTGCGCTTTTAGAAGAAAAAAAAGTTTGCTGATCCAATGGAGCAAAGACAAAAAAAAATTAGATCGAGTAACCTCACCAACAACACTCCTAATCTGACACAAATTTCCTGCAAGTACATTTGTCAATGAAATCTTCACAAATGCAGAAGCAAAGACTTGAAAAATGTAGTTTTGATCATCAGCAAACGACTTAACAACTGGTAATGTTTTTGGATCCTTTATAATGCTCGAGTCGATACCAAATAAACCTCTGCCATAAATGATATCTCTGTGATATTGATTATCCAAGTTTAGAGGAATTATATCATTAGGAATAAATGTAAGGTTTGTTAAAGGAACATAGTTGGGCATTGCATCTATCTTTAGTAGAACTTCATAACCTTTTTCCAACATATCGTTAGCAGAGGCGGGGTTGATGTTAGTGTGTTTGGGATTTTATATTCTGTCTACAATGTTTACACAGTGTCCAACCCCTAATGTTTGTGTTCCTGGAAGAAGAAGAAAATCACGATTCAACTCATAAACATAGATGAACCCATAAAACAAATTATGAACCTCTTATATGTACCCTATTTAACAGTTAATCGTAGAAAAACATAAGCGCGCACAATTACTAAATAAAATTTAATGGTTAAACATAATACCTTAACCAAGAAAATCATTCATGCAAGTCATGGCGGTTGTACATTGTCTTGTTATCAACATATTGCCTTCCATGTACCACAACACAAACAACTTACTTAATCAGGCCTTAAATAGGGATATCATAATGGTTCAATGATGTCTTCAAAAGAAAGACAATTTTTGTTAAAATTCATCCATTTACATAAGTGTATACTAAACATGGATACATAAATAATTCAGAATGACATTAATAAGAGCTCTGTTAGAGCACTGCTCGGTCGAACTCGCAAGCGTTGCTATCTCAAGCTTGTTTGTCAAGTTTAGTTGTCAAAACTATAAGTCTTGATTTCTAGTCTACTTATAGCTAAGTCTCGGATTAGGATAGAATGTGTAGTTGAGCTTTAGACTTCACGGCGTTCATCGATTGAAGACAAAGAACTACTAAGGGGAGCTTATGGAACTTCATCAACAAAAGGTATGTGGAGACTTGAACTCATCTATCACTCAAAAGTCTATTTCTACTCTATCTCCCATTTGAGACAAAAGTCGTATAGCTATATAGACTTCGATTATACACATTTGATATTTCGAGCTGGTAAGCTTTCGCTTTAACCAAGTTCATCTTATATTCTTGACGAAAGTAAAAAGATGATCATGTGAAAATCGTCTGGTAACATCTTATATGATTTGTGTGAGACAGTCATTTGGTGTAGACTCGGAATGTTTCGTATTGATCATTTGATCATAGTTTGTGTGAGACAACTATTGTCGTCTTCTAAGAATGTTTCAATGATTGAAATGTGAGTTTAGAACAATTAACCATGATTGGATATAGCACAATATGCGTACTTGTATGCTAAATGTTGCTAGTTATTCCAAGTCCGGGAACCATAGTATGCATACCCGTATGCGTACTGGTTTGTTAGTTGAAGTCCGGGAACTTAGTATGCATACTCGTATGCGTACCGGCGTAAAGTTCAAGTCTACGGCAGTAGTTTACCACATATATGAGAATTAATGCTATCCTTCCATATATTGATTCTAAATGTAGTCTATGTAAAAGAGAAGATGAATCTCTCACCCATCTCTTTCTTGATTGCAATTTCGCAATACAGGTTTTGATGCACTTAAATTTTGATATGAATTATGTTAAAGGAACCGGTAGTGATTTCCATGATTGGTTGAATAGTTGGTTTTGTGATAAAAATAGAGGATATTGTATAATACAGTGGCCGGAATTTTGTAGTATAATCACTTGGCACATTTGGAAGGCTAGATGTGAAAATGCTTTTCAACATAAACAACAAAATAGTGAAACTACTGCAAACACTATCGTACGATTCATAAAAAGTATCATGTATGTGAATAATTTTGATTATAGCGAAATGCAGACTTTGTATTATAATCCTTCGAAAGATGAAGCTCTAGAGATACTAGAAAGGGAACCAAATAATGAAATAACATGTATGAGCATAAGAATATCCATAGCCTTATCGATGAACTTTCCGTTAAACACTTCTGGAATTGGTCTGACTTTGATTGATTATGTAGGTTCAACTATTGAAGCAAGGGGTTCCTATGCAGACTGTACCACAAGAGAAGAAATTGAAGAGAAAGGAGCTGATGCGGCCTTTCAATGGGCAACTGAATGGAGTGGACACAATGTTATTTTCCAAAGTGATTCGAGTCCAATTCTCCAGCTGCTGATGGAAAGATATGCAAAAGCAAGGCAAAATAGATATAATATTAGTGTAGACTTTGATATTGGTCCAAACACTTGTATAAATTTCAAGGTCTCGGCTTTTCTGTTAACTTCAAGATTTAATATCAGGAACGCAGCAAACATAACCATTTTTTGTAATAGAAATGCAATCAAGCATATATGGAAAGAAGAGGAATTAGTGGCGATTCTTCATCATCTCTATATCAGGAACTGTACAAATCTTGTAACCACAAATGACCTCAAAGTTCTGAAGTTCATTTCTATCAATATATGCAAAGAGGTAGTTTACTTCTTAAAAAAAAATAATCTACCTATAACTTTAGAAAAGTTGGAGACCAAACTTTTTTTTTTCCTCTTAAAAACATTTGAATTTGGAGTTACAGCTTTTGTTGGGTTTATGTTCTGGACCCAATCCGAAGAACCCCACCGAAACCGTTTTATCAGTTGAGAAAAAGACCCACCGCAGTCACAACACATGGAAAAGTCCGTATCATTATCCAAAATAACCAACCATTATCATTTTCGTTTCCATCTTTTCTCTCTTTCCTCGAATACAACTGTTTTCAGAAACAATCCTATCACGTTCCTCTCTCTCCCCATCACACTCTTCCACGTGCTTTCTCTCTCTTTTTCACATTATAAAAACCCGAAAAACAAAACTAATCCATAAGAAGACAAGAGGGAGAAGAAGATGACACGGTGAACATGCTACTAAATCATAGTTTCTCTTTACGTTACACCAACCTTATATAATACTCTATAGCATCATCCTGGAATATCTTGATTTTGATTGTACGCCATCTATTTGATTGAATATAAGACTACGACCAAAAAGAATATGAAAAAGATGATCAAAATCACTTCTCTAGAAATTGCTCAATTACAATTAATTAACAAACAATTACATAGAATTATCAGGAAAACAATGAGAAAGAATCAAGAATATGAATTGAATTAAATTGAAATTAGAACAGATCGATGATCATAAACTACAACAATGTGGTTTCTCTCTTCTCTATCTCTCTGCTCTGAAGAATTAATTACGTTAGCAATGCTTCTTTATTCCGTTCATTTACAAAAAAGTGCCAAAAACAACCTCTTCTCTTAATCACCTAAAAGAAAAAGGTATAAAACGGCCATGAATCGTTGCGGTGGGGTGTAAGTTGTGTGTGTGAGAATATTACACTGACGAAGTTTCCTTCTTTTATCCTCTGTCATCACTTCTTTTTTGTACCTTTCTTTTTCTTTTTTTTACAAAAACAACAATAATAACAAATGATCGGACAATTTCGATACCTTCTACCTCGTCTCTAGCGCCTTATCTATCTACCGTCTTGTTTAAGTCTTGAGGAGAAGGCAAGTCTCAGTTAGTTGCTTGACTTGCTGTTTCGCTTGCTGTTGAGACCAATACGCGTGGGCAGCTAATACCCTGTCTAAAAGTTCTTGAGGGACTGGTTCTCCCCTCCTTTGTTGTGGAGATATTCTTGCCGTGTGAACCAGTGTTTTCCATTTATCCTGTACCACCATTAACAAACGAAATAAAATCAGTATTCCAATCCAATTATATTCGTCAAGGATTTTATAAACAAAACTGCTTTTGTCAGTTGATACAGATCCCCAAAACACGAAATTAATATATTCTAGCACAGAATAGTCATCAGTCTTGTCGTTTGCCTGAATTAAAAAAATCATCGGATGTTCCTCGAGATCTCGACGACTGTCAGCTGATCCAGCTTACTACGAATAATAATAATGTAATACTCACACTACAAAACTATATACCTCCGGGAAGTGGATGCTTTCATGACACCAGCATATCATTAAAAGTAAACATATATTAGCAAGACTTAGTATTATACTAATTATTCTAGATTATTAAGTAGACAGAGATTCTAACTGAGGGATAAATAGGTGACGTTATCTATGCAGAAAGTGGGAGATATAAAGTAATCCCAACTGTAGTTTCCGCATGTGATTAGCATAATTAACAAATATGATGTCATGTTAGGACTGTAATAATAGAGATTCGACCCAAGAAGTTTCATAATTTATAGATAAGGCAAACACCACCTGCAAAATTTACCATAGAATAAAACTAAGACATCGATATAGCATAAGTAAGACGTATACTGATATCAAGTGGAATAAGATTCTTAAGTAGGTAGCTTATTTTGTAAGGCATTTAAAGTTCTGCTTAAACAAGAAATATTTCTAAGTTTGAATTGTCCAACTTAATCATCAAATTAAATAAGTAACCGGCTTTACCATATTTGACTGTATATACCACCGAAACAGCTACAATCAAACAATATAGAACTGAAGAAAATATCTAGTGGAATTGGCATAGAATGAAAAAAGTACCTTTAAATCCACATATGTGCGGTGTTTTGCGTTGTCAAAAGCACGTAACTTCACATCACGCCATCTGGGAAAAAAGAAAATTGACCATTAGAACGTCTTACAGGGCATAAAACTCTTTGATCTTACTCCAGAAAATAAAATAGTAGATACACACCTTCCTGTTCCAAGCTTCTCCACGGCGTGGACAAGTGCTTCTACCTCATGAACAGAGAAGGGTCTCCTAATACGGCGCTGAACAAGATCTGAGCGCCTAGATTTCCTGTGCAATGGAACCACAGCCAACGCATCTACACTCATTGAAGGATGGGGGACCAGGGCTCTGGAATCCGGCATGGTTTTGTCAATAGACATGTCAGTTGGAGAGAGAACAGAATCATGATCACTTTCTACACAGTTGGTCAAATTGGTCAACGGAGTATCTGGTGATGCATCAGAAAGTCCGGCATCTATACCAGGACTAAGTGGGTACCTGAAATAATATGGATGAAATCAAATGAATTGGTGGTTGTGACAATAAAAACGACTCATTCTAGTTCCGCTGATGCATCAAGGAAGCAATAACTAATACATACATGATTTATACAAATTAAGGTATATCGTAATCACCTGGTCAGCAGGTGAGGCACATCAGATTGAACCAGATATGGAGGATCTTTGGGGGAGAAATGTGAACCATTTGTAGGGTTTGGCTCCAGCGCAAAACCCAAACCATCCAGCTTATCATCGTCACAGATTCCAGTCTGGAGCAAT
Organism: Papaver atlanticum; assembly: GCA_023531105.1. Lineage (NCBI taxonomy): Eukaryota > Viridiplantae > Streptophyta > Magnoliopsida > Ranunculales > Papaveraceae > Papaver > Papaver atlanticum. The sequence continues at coordinate 2,203,236 of JAJJMB010009088.1, read as the reverse complement.
GTTTTGCTGTCATCCCGAATCTTTTTTCCTTGATAGAGCACACCAACATGCAGTCCTTCTCCAATTATAGCAGCTACAGCTTCCATCACTGACCTCTGAGAAAAATTTCATTCCAAAAGAATAGATAATTAGATAGGACCAATTGTGGAAAGTCATTTACTATTTTCGAAAGAAAACAATTATGGCATACCTTAAGTGAACCAACAGTTGCGGTTTCTGGAATCTCAATAAACAGCTCTGGTACCCTGAAGGATTTGATACTAAGCTTCACTGAATAAGGAAACGGAGTGAATATAAGAACCTTCGTATGTCAAAAGAGCACGAGAGCATCAATCAATTACAAAATATCTTACCATGAGCATCCTTTGATTGAGAGGAAGACTCGTGACCAGCAGCTGAAGATGAAGATACCCCACTTCCTGCAAAATCAAGGTACCTAATTTAGAACACTTTGTGGAAATACATGAATATCAAAAAGATCAGCAACTAATACTTTATGATGCAAATATAGAGACAGACCTCCATGAGTTGTTGAAAATAAACTATTGGTGTTTCCGTTCTTCCCGTTCTTTGATGAATTGGAAATAACTTCGCTGCTAACCCCTCCGTCAGATGTTGAAACTGCTCTTTTTTCGAGCTTCCTCCTCTTCAAAGTATTCCTTAGAGATCTTTGCCGTGTATAAAAGACTTTCTCGTTGTGGGAGATAGGCTTGATATAGCCATCTAGAAAAATCAGTCAAAACACAGATTTAGTATTGGGGCAACCTAAAAGCGGGAGAACATTCAGACAACATTACGTGTAAAAACCTATAAGAAACCAAGCAATAATCAGTGTAGTAGCCAATTTTACTAAACCGCAGGGTAGCTTACCAGTATTAGAAAGTTCTCCCTCCAACTTCGGTGCTACTTCCCAATATTTCGATTCCAAAACCTTTTTTATCTTCCGATCTTCTAGACGTGGTGGGGTCCTAGAAGACTTTAAAGGAGTGGTGCTAGGTTGTGTACACCCAGAAGAGTTATCGTCATCATCTCTACTAACTAACTTTACATTACCCCGACAACCAGGGAAAGGACCTGAAGATGGATGTATTCCAATGCTACTGTCTGAGCTGACAAGTGCAGGAGGTTTTGTATCCAATTCAAGCATGTCATTGAAAATGCAAGTTTCAGGCACAATTTCATTCCTTTCCTCAGCATTTACAGACTTATCGCAATTAACCATAAGAGAAGCAGGATCTGACACCACATGAGAAAATTCATCCAAACTTTTGTTCTGACTAGGCTTTGAGACCAAACTAGTCTCTTCGCTGCTTCCCTGATCACAAGATTCTACCTTAAGAGGTTTTTCTTCATCTCGCTGTTCCAGTTTAACATTATCTTTGCCAACGGTGGGCTGCATTGTCGTTCCAATTCCACCCGATACATTACTATGAGCCGGAGAAGCTTCTCTCTCCTGTAACAACTTTCCAGCTACAGTAGCCAGCAATTCAAAAGCACCCATTTGAGTGTCCTCGATTTTTCGTTTAAGAGAACTCCTCCCCTGCACCAGTTAAAACTAGAAGTTCAGATAATTGAAAAGGAACCAGAAAAGTAAAATGCACAGTTAGTTGAATAAAGTTAGAAGATTACCCTAGCAGATCTACAACCACGAGGCACCTGATAGCCATTGAATCCATAATCTAATCTTTTCTGAAAGACCATGTTTTACAAGTATTGTGCACCGGATAAAACAATTAAACGAGAACTAACAACTGGTGTTCCAGACCATTTTCACTGTGTAAAGTTTAAAATCACGTAAACTAATTAATTGACACCCCTCGTGTTGCTTGATGTAGCTGATCCAGGGAGTAAAACCCTGAACAGATGAAAAAAAACATAAATCAGATGATTTCACATTTTCAGTTACATATTTAGCCTGTATCTAAGAACATAAATGAACGACTGACAAGCAAACTCGAGACGACCAAATTAAATGAAACACTATCAAAAAAGGAAACCTCGTAGTAACTATCGAAGAACCAACTTCTACCTAACAGTTATACAAAATCTAAACCACATTCCGATTCAGGATGGCTCAAGCTGGAAAAAAACGATAAAAAGTTCGAAATTGATTGCATACTAACCTTTTATGCAATCAAAAGATAAGGAAACAATACAAAGTGTAAGAAAACAATCCAAAGTGAAAGAACAGCCATGAAAATTACCGATCAGAATTAGATACCGATTGGGTAAAACTTCTGTTTCAGTGAATTATACCGGATCAGATGATCTCTAGACAAATATGAACCCAAGATACATAGACAAAGAAGGAGATTCTGAAAACAACTCTTCTCTAAAAATTGAATAATTTTTTTTTGCAATTGGACAATTAGAAAAATATAAAAATCTTGACTGAGTATGCGAAACCATGTCCAATTTGGCTACAATAAAGAGGAAACATAATTCATTGCTTTTGGACAATAAAAACATGAGCATTCAGAAGAAGCTGATGATTGCTCTTACATGTAACGAATTTCGAATTTTCTTCACTGTAACAAATCCGAAACGCCTTTTTCTTTATCTGTGATTTCTGCAAATTGTCAAAAAAAACTCAAGAAGATTAACTATTGAAGATAAACATCAATATCAACATGATGTTGTATAAGAAATCAAGGAATTCGAGAGAAAAAAAAACAATATTAATATTGTAAATGCCAAAATATACAGAAACAAAAAAATAAAAGAAACAAATCCCAACCACCATGATAGAAGTTGATCAACCACAGAAAAATCAGAGAATTGATATATGTTTTGTAAAATTCGATCAGATCTCAACCACACCGTAAAATTCACGGTAATGAGATCAAATTTTCAACAAAACGAGAAGAAAAAAAAAAAACAAATTACGATCAAATTTTTCAAAGAAAATGAAATCAAACAAGGAAAAACAAATCTACATACAAACAAACAAAACAAAAACTCTAACCACGATAACAAATGAAAAAGAAAAAAGAAATGATTACAGCGATCAGATAAACCCAGAATTGTCGTTTTCTAGACAAAAACAATCAAAATCTCTAAAACCTCACCTCTAAAAACCCAGAATTACACAATGTTTCTCAACAATCTAACGAAATTCGAGGCTGAAACTGTATAATTCAATCAGAATTCTGTTGATCTCAACCAATTCAGAGAATTGCTAATGAGATTGAAGAGATCTTAACAATTCCGTAATCGTTTCTTACACGCAAACTTGTATCTAACTTTCTCTCTCTAAAAACTCTAAATTCTTGAGTTTTTTTTTTTTTTTTTTTTCCTGATCGCCAAAACCCTCTGAAAACCACCACCTTTGCTTAAACCCCCAGTTCTTATACCTTTGACCCCATGTAACCGGACTAATAGGTTAAAGCCCCCACAGGTTACCGATAATTACAGGTTACCAAATAAAAACCACTTAGACCTGTTCCTCTTTTTTGGTGATCCACTTCTCAAATTAACCAATTAGATTTTTGACACGTGGATTTCATTTTTACCGGTTTTTTCTGAACTTTCTCAGGTACTTGGTTTAAGAGAAGAAAACGTTTCCACAAAACCCATTTCTGAAACTAACTCTCCATTTCAGAAATTTTCGGGTATGAGAATTGTACACTACGAATATTGTTTGACTTTTTTCTTTTTCCTATTATTAGGAAACAAACCAAATTTCTAAAACAAGAAATCTGTTTGTTTTTTCCTTTTTCCCATTTTTTTTCTTTTAACTTTCAATGTAGAGTTCCAATTTCCAAATCTTAAGAAAATCCGATATTCGTCGGACTTGGATCGTCTAATTGGGCTTTCACAAACAAAATAATACATAGTAGAAGTAAATCACACCTAATTTTTATTATTTTTGTTGAGTACATATTATTGTTAGATACCCTGCAGGGCAGGCGCACATTTTACGTAATTTCATGAAGTTCCGTTGCTTTTATGACAGTGTTATGTATTTTTACAGTGTAATTAAAATTGAGAAAAACTTTATTCTCACCACTAATATTCAATCATAAAACGGATATTTATCGATCGCGAGCCGCTATGTCATTCGCATAATAAGAAGCTACTTATACGATAACCTTAAGTGATCCTGATTTTTAATGTTTTTGGATGTATTAAATAGATTTTTAGGATCTTAAGTTTTTTATTTTTGATCGGTAAATTAACTTTAATAAGAAAAAAAGGAAAGACTCACAAAACGTGAACGCACAACGCAAAATAACTACAAGAACCGACCAAAAAAAGGAAGGGAACAACACAGGAAACAACAAGTGCTACGAAAACAAACTTAAGACTCCTTATAAATGACAGGTGAAATTCAAGGAGGTTCAAACACCACTAATTTCCATCGGAGCATGAAGTACCGAGGAGATATTCCTTGAAACTGAGGTTGCTTGTGAAGCCAATACGCCACAGTAAACTTAATTTCTTTAATCAGTTTAGCTTTTTCAAGAAATTTATCGTCAAAGCCACGATGATTCCTCTCATTCCACAAATTCCATAAGATGGTTGCAGGGATTGTCTTGATGACAATGGCTTTTCTTGATTTAGCTGTTGATTGAGGCCAAAATTGGATGGCAGCATCGATTGTATGAGGAATAGTCCAAATGAGGTTGAATTCCTGGATGAAAAAGTGTCAAATACTGCCAGCATTAGGACAATGGAGAAGCAAGTGTAATGAAGTTTTTGCATCATTGATACATAAGTAGCAATGATTGACCCACTCTCTCCATTTTCTTTTTGCTAGCCGGTCTTGAGTTAGGATTTTTTGCTTAGCAGGCAACCAAAGGAAGAAGCTTACCTTAGGGGGCCAACACTTGTTCAGATCTTCTTTGGATTAATTAGTGTAAGGATCTTAACTTATCAGTGTAAGCAGTGAAACTTTTTTTTTGTGTGATTAAGGGACAAGCGGATTAAGATTCGGATATCCCAGCATTAATAGTTCTTCATAAGGGTTTAAAAGTAAAAGAGAGGTAAAAGACACGTGATTATAGATAGACCTAATGGAGTTTGTTCGACAACCGTCATCTTGTATATTCCAAGCAGAGTTGGCCAAAAATCTTTGTTATCTTTTTCAAATTTGGGAGAAAAGAGTTCCCAATTGGTTTCTCGAAATAAGAATGAGCTACATTCACTGAGATTAGTTTTTAATTTTCACTTCTTGGGGACCATCGTTTCAAACTAGCAGCTGCAGCGTATGATGAAGAAAGTAATCCAACATGGACGCCACCTTACAGTGGGCAACTACCTTGGCAAGCGAAATTACCATCAGTTTTCACTCAGCGCACATCCTAGCTAGCTTGCTCATATGCTAGATAACCCATTCTACGCACTCGGCACTACATCTGCAAATTTGCATGAACATAAACGAAGCTCTAACAGCGTTACACTGGTTGTGATTAGTCTACTCCGAGTTTTCTCTAGTTCGACTTTACTGTTGCATTTCTGAACTTTCAGTTTGATAGTGTATTTTACGAAATGAGCATTTCTCAACATGGCTCATAGTGAAGATTACGTTCTCTATTTCTTCCCGTTAAAATCGATTGCCATGCATGTAAAGAATTGCACTCGACCATGCGTCACTTTTGTTGAGGGGTTTATCCTTTTCTTCCTTACATTTTCCATTTCTTTTGGTTTTGAGACATTTAAGGTGAGATGGAGAAGAGTGCGCGCGTAAATTGAAACAAAGTAAGGTGGTCGGGCAATATATAAAACTGAAAACGAGGGAACCTACAGTACCCTGTTATCTCGCTGAAGGAGAGGATAACTGATTTTCATAGTAGTTTACCAATAAAAACCAGTTTATTAGGTAACCTTTCTTCCACTTGTCTTTTTCATTTTTATTTCATGAAAAAAATCATCATTAAAGAAATTAAAAAAAAAAATCATCATTATAATTAACTGAATTCAAGAAATAATAATCACCATCATTAACTAACTAAAACATGTTTTACTACTAATATTTTCCTCTTTAATCATATTTTACTACTAATGAATCGCCATATACTTTGGGGTGACGACATTTACGAACAATGTGGGTTTGGTAGATGGTCCCCACCCTTGAAGATAGATTTTAGGATAACGGTTGTTATTACGTTCTTCTTCTTTCCAATTTTTTCGTTTATCTTTGGTGTCTAAATTCATTCATTTATTTATTTTTGCTGATAATGGCAATTCCGTTAATTAAAGAATCTTGAAATAATCAGTAGTTATTGATGTATTAGCAAGAACAACACGGTGGTTGTAAGATTAGTAATATAAATGAAGAAAAAAAATCATTGTCAACACAACTAAGAAGTGTCTCTTAAGTAACAATTTCTGATGAAGGTGCAGGTTGATACGACATTCATGGGATTTTTAATCATCCTTGAATTAAAATTCTCCTCATTCCGGATTCTAATGCCCTTCTAAAAATTCAAGGAAGTTTTGCTTGGGAGCTGCCTAAAGCTAATTCGACATTTGTGATCGTCTTCATTCTGCATAGGTCATACGGCAATTGTCCCTATATATGTATCTGCTGGCTCACCAAACATTTGAGATCTTAATTGTTTGCAGTTCCAGAAAGTCAGAAACATTTTTACCAAAGAAAACTATATTCCCATTTCACCTGTCATTATTCAATAACAATGGAAATTATCATTGTAACGATACATTTTTGTATTGCTGAATATTAGAGCATGGAACTTACGGCCTAGGAATTCAATTATGAGGTAATTCAATTTGCACCTAGGAATTAGATTCCTAGGAATTCAATTATGGGGTAATTCAATTTTTGGAATTGGATTCCAATCCAAAAAAATTATGTTCGATTGAGGTAATTCAATTACCTTTGTTTTTACCCTGGAATCTAATTTCATTGCATTATTGGACCAATGCAATGGAAATCTATCATTTTGGAGGGAATTGGATTCCCAGAAATTAAAATTCTCAATTACATAAAGTTCATTTGCACCGTTCGGTTCAAGGAATTGGACGCAATCCCTAGGAATTGGATTCCAAGGAATGCAATTCATTGAAACGAACGGGCTGTTAGAGTGAATTTCCAACCAGATGACATATACTTGCGCCAATTTCATGTGCAATCCAATATTTTTCTTACATATTATGGCCAACGGAAGAAAAAAGTTACTAGCTAAGTAGCTTAGTTAGATACATGATCTCCTCTCCATTAGCTGGAACTTAGTCACATGCTTGGTGTCTCGGTGAAACTTTGGCTCGCTTGATTGCATTACTTATACTAACTCACTCCCCTAATAATTGAATATAAGTCGTAAACAAAGCTAGAGTTTATTATTCTTTTACTTCATAGCCTTTAGGCGTACCGCGTAAATGAACCAGAAACTAAATTAATCCTTTTCTGCGGAATTCACAATTAGTACATGGCTGGACTAATTACCATCTAACTTCTCCTTTTTAATATTTAACTAAATCATCACCCTCAAGCAGTACATGCATCTTGAACACTAATATTAAAAAGTTCAAGACTAGACTAGACTTTGATGATGGATACATTTTTTCTTATGAGAACGAGTTAATACTATGTCAACTAAGTTTCTATTGACTAATAAGGTTGTTACGGAAGAAATTACGCGTATTTTGGAGGCTAAACATGCATGTCACATCAGTATCACATGTACTACTTGATCAAGCAGCGGACCAACTTTACCAAATCCACAATCTACATTAGCAGGTAAACATACGAGGGTATTATCAAAACAACTGGGTGTAGCTAGTGAGTTTTCTTCTCCATGGAGTCTTAAAGCAGGCACAATGGTAAAGCTAAGATTTAGCTACAAATTCTATATACAGCTAGCTTTAGCTAGGAAAAAACACACCTGCTATATAGCACAATTCTGAGCATCCTGCTAAAATAAAATACTCCAAATTCTCAAATCAAATACGCGTAAGTGGATCTAAAAAGCCTTGCATTTTTAGGGGCCACTCAAAAGGATTTAGGGGCCAACAATAAAACAAAAAAGGTCACCCAAACGTAAATTGTAGCTAGCCCTTATCTCGCGTAATTTATAATGGCAAAATTGCCCTTACATAATCGGTAGATAATATATTATTTTTATCCTCCGAATGCATAATCGGTAGATAATACATTATTTTTATCCTCCGAAGACAAAATAAGAAGCATGCGTCCGAATGTAGTGGGTGCAGTATTTGAATGAATTTTGTTTCATTTCTTTTCATTTTGAACTCAGAGTCTGAACTTGTCATATTCGGAAAATATGTCATTTGAATAAACTCCCGAATATACGATGGCCCAAAAATCAGATTTTGGAAAAACAGAGATTTTTCTGGTTTTGAACTTGTAATAATCGGAAGTAATATAATTTACATAAACTCCCGAATATATGTTGCCTAACCTTCTAAAATGGCCCTTGGAACCACCTAGAGCCATGGCATGGTAGGTTCTTCCATAGTAATATTCGGAAGATATGTCATTTGAATAAACTCCCGATATACGATGGCCCAAAAATCAGAATTTTGGAAAAACAGAGATTTTTCAAATTATGAACTTGTAATAATCGGAAGTAACATAATTTACATAAACTCCCGAATGTATGTTGCCTAAGTAACCTTCTAAAATGGCCCTTGGAACCACCTAGAGCCATGGCCTGGTAGGTTCTGCCACAGTAATATTCGGAAGATATGTCATTTGAATAAACTCCCGAATATACAATGGCTCAAAAATCAGAATTTTGGAAAAACATAGATTTTTCAAATTTTGAACTTGTAATAATCGGAGGTAAATTTAGTTAACCAAATCTCCAATTATTGAGTGGCTCAACAATCCAAACCTGCCAAAATCCTTAGGTTTTGGCATTTTGGAACGACCATAATCCTTGGAATTTCGAAATGCTCAACTACTATATTCGGTAGTAATTTCAATTTTATGGCTTCCGAATATATTGTTTTCCACATTCGGAAGATATTTAAATTAATAAATCTCCCGATTGTGCTTCAAAATTCAGAAACCATTGTTAAATTCATACACCATTCATAATCCATAAAACTAACCATTCATAATCCATCAAACTAACTATTCACAAACCATAACGTGATTTAAGAACTTAAAATCCGAATAAAACCGTAAAAGCGACATAATCCAACACAAACTATAAATACTATGAAATGGAAGTTTGTCATTCATTTATTCTTTGATTTTACTTTACGAACGTGACTACCTCCAAGTCCTGCACGACTACGAGTTTGAGCTCCTGCAGCTTCAGCACCTTCATCTCGAGCATCTTCAGTTGGATCAATTGGTTCAATTTCATGTTGGGATGTAACTTCTGGAGCACTTTGTTCTACACCACCTTGTTCACTGCCTTCTGGAGCAGTTGGTTCTGCACCTTGTTGAGTGGCCTGTTGAGCACTTGGTTGCGCACCTTGTTGACTGCCTTGTGGAGCAATTGGTTCTACACCTTGTTCAGCACTTGAATTTCCACCTTGACTGCCTTGTGGAGGAATTGGTTCTACACCTTGTTCAGAACTTGAATTTACCTTGGCACCCCTTTCTCTCCTAGCACTAGCTGACAGTTTATGACTCCCTTTTCGACGAGGCCTTAAGTCGCCTGTTTTGGGTACTTGCTTAGCTCGATTTTGCCTAAACAAAAAATAAGGAACAACGTTTACAAACTATACAATCGGAAGAAGAATTACAAAATTAAAACCCGAATGTACACAATCGGAAGTAAAAGGAAACATTTAGCTTCCGAATAAAGAACAATCGGAAGCCATTGTTAATATATTTGCTACCGAATATTCATCAATTGGAGTTCAGAAACTCCAAGTTTTTCATCCTATATAATCGGAAGTCATTAATAATAATTTCTACCTAATGATATATGGCCCCAAAACTATTTCAGTTCAACATTTTACAATCGGAAGTATATAACATTATATTATCTTTCGAATATATACTGTCCCCAAAATGGGGTTTTGCCTAAATCACAATTTAGAGAATTTTTCAAACTATATATATTCGGTAGTAAGTGTATTTCCGATTACCGTGTCTCTACATCAATATATTCGGAAGTCAAAAAATTCTTTAAGCTACCGATTATATCCATTTTGTTCACAGGAAGATATGACCAACAATATTCGGAAGTTAACCTATAATTCTATCTCCCGAATACTGTCGATGTTCTTGATAAATGAAGAACACGACTACATTCGGGAGTTTAAAATCATGAATATCTCCCGAATCTGGGAAAAAACAGAAAAACCTTAGGAATTTTTTTTTTGATTCGTCGAATTAAAGCGACATAAACCCAAAAAATGATTGAATCTTACCTAATTGGGGCCATTTGAAGTTGCCGGAGTGTTTGACTATCAGAATCGCCACCAACAACTAAATCCGCGGCTTCGCGTTCTTCATGTTCTTCGTCAATTTCAGCAACAATCTCTTTATTTCTTGCTAAAATCCCAATTTTTGGATCGATACCGTGAGGAACGTTTTTAGTTTTAGGTCTGTGGGGTTCATCGCCCCCACCCATCGTTTTATAAACGAATCAATGATGTTTTAATTTGGCGATTCACGATGACGACGATGAATTGAAAAAAGAGGAAAAAAAAATATTACCTCCACAATCGGGAGTGAAGGGGAAGAGCAGAAGAAGAAGAAGAAGAGTTGAAATGGGTTGGAATGATTTTGATTTGGTTTTTATTTTATTTTTACTGGAAGGGCATTTAGGTAACTTCAATGTCATATAGGGTATCCCTTAACTAGTGTCCTTGGCTGGGTATAAATTGTTGGCCCCTAAATCATTTTGAATGACCCCTAAAAATGCCAGGCTAAAAAGTATTTGGTAGAAAATTGAATTTCCAACCTAACCGGATACTCAGTCTCTTTGAAACAAGCCTTGGCTAGAGCATTTTACACATCGACAGCATCCAGTAGACAAGGATTATGTAATTTAGCCGATACGGCTGCAACAGTGGTCACTTTCGGCTATATTCTATAGATATATAGCCAAGGAAAAGAGCACCATAGTGCTTGCTCCAAGTATAGATATATACCTCTGTCGCTAATTTTTGAAGCTCATAAATCGCCAAATTCGAACACAAATTTTTTTAGTTACCCTTGCAGGCAGAATTGTTCAATTCAATCTGCGGTTTCTTTGGTATTTTTTTAATAACTACTTACATTAATATCCCTGGTTCATAAATTGTATTAATGGAAAAAATCTTATAAATATATTTTGGCGGGCGAACAATTAGTCGTGTTTTAGAGGAATCTTTTTGTGTGGTTAGAAATCAAGTATCTATTTTGTGCGTAAAGTGAAGCATGATAGGTAAATTAGGATGTAGACGCGTTTTCTAATATACAAGCTCAATGAATTTAGATCCTTGGAACAAATTTTTTCTATGGTTCTAAGTTTTGATCAACACCGTGCATCAAAAAAGAAAATCTTCCTCTTTTTGGAAAAATTAACATGGTTGAACCTAAGCAAGCAGAAGGATTTGTTGGGATATATTCAATAGCAAGGCAATTAGTTTTGGAGGATATATTATGTTTACCACTTATCCATGAATTTGTTTTCAGTTTGTCGCTGCTTGACCAACTTCGTCAGTTTGAAGCTAGGGCTGCCAATGGATAACCGAATATTCGATATCCGTCCGAGTCCGTTCGAATCGTTAGGATATTATCCGAAATTTCGGATAACGGATACGGGTATCTTAGCGGATATTCTTACTTTAACGAAATGGACACGGAAAATGTACTATGCTATAGGATAATATCCGTTATCCGTTAAAGAATGCATATGCAAATTTTTTTTTAATTTTTTTGAGTAATATATTTAGTTGTTAACTTGGTAGTATATGATGACTTAGAAATAAAAATATTATGGAAGAAAAAAATACACAACTAGTTTTGTTGGTTGTGAGAAAAGCAGAGGATTTTTCAATTCTGATTAGAAGATTAAAGATTTGAGTTTTGTTTAAATATAATTTAATATAATAATTTTAAAGTCAATTTTTTTTCATTTGATCAAGGTATTTGGTTTTATTTAGTTGAATTTCCTTAGAGTTTCTTTGATTTATTTACAATTTATCAAATGTACAGAAAAACTAGAAAAGAATTTAAATTATTTTTATTATAATGAATTACTATCGGATATTACTGGATATTATCGGATATCCGGCATTGTTATCGGAACGGATACGAAAAACCTTTTTGAATATCCGTCGGATATTATCGGATATCGGATATCCGGTAATCTTATTGGTAACGGATATGGTAGAGGTCATATCCGTTTCGATAGGTACCGTTGACAGCCCTATCTGAAGCTCACGTTGAGCAGCACTTGCATCTCACCATATTATATGTTATTGTGTTACTAATTTCCACAGGGAGTTACTACTACCTATTTTAGCCGCTATTTAATGATATGGAACAAGTAATTCTACTTTGGCTGACATTTGACATGTTAATATTATGGAGTTTCAATGAATTTCGAGTCAAAGGCAAGCTAAATAATTTATTAGTTTTTTTTTTTTTAAAGAAAAGGTATTAAACCCGATAAATGAAGCCGGAAAAAAAGGATTAAAGGTTAATCTAATGAAGGCTAGCCATTAGAACTCGCAGAGCTCCTACCATTTTTATCCTCATTTATCTGGATTTTTTTTCTTTCTTTTAAAGCATATTTACTGCCTGGAACTTGGTAATCCATCATAACGGTCATGATTATCTGTCTGAAGCCCGATCAAACCTACTTAGTTCTGTTTGGAATGTTGGTTGTTTTATTTGTTTTCTCACTGTCTAGGAAAAGTAGAAACCAAAAACAAGATCCAAAAAAGACTGGAAAACATACAATAAGGGGTATGGCTTTATAAAGCACGTGATGGCTAAAGAACTAACAGTTACCTAAGCTTAGGCTGTTCGGCATTTGCATTAGCTGGCCCACGTGACTTATATATATCAACAGAGAGATAGAAAGAGAGAAGAATCAAAGAAAGGATCGAAGAAGATGAGATATTGAGATGAGAAGATGAGGCTATTTTTTATGAGGTGGATAAGAAAACGGCAGCAGCAGCAACATGGTTGGATCAATCAAAAGACAGACAAGCATTAAAACGTGATATGGCGGGGGCCACTTTCGTAACTAGAAACTGAAAAATATGGAAAAGGAAAGAAAGCAGGAAGGGAAGAACTCTTCCCCTTAAACCTTCCGGTCTCGATCACTTTCTTAATATCCTATGAATCCGTCTTACTCTGATAGAGTAAGCGCGTAAGCAATGTGCTTGATGCAAGACCATGATTTTTTTTTTTTTTTTTTTTGACTTTGAATAGATGTGTCATGTATGATCCCTGAAGACATATTTACCGAGTCTTCTTAACCCATATGCAAATTACAGTTTAATAAAAAAAGTCATTTTCTATGTGAAAAAAATCTTGTTTTATTAAATTTACAACTAACTAGTTTTGTGCCCGTGCTACGCATCGGGCATATTTTTTCTTTTGATTTGGTGTGTGCGGGGCTTTGCCCCGACTCGTGCCAATGGATATTTGATTTGGTGTATGCGGGGCTTCGCCCTTCCCATGACGATGCATTTTTGATTTGGCGTGAGTGGGCTTCGCCCCGCCCCGTGGTGATGTATTTTGTATTTGGTGTAGCGGGCAAATACATTAAATAAGTGGAGAATATGTGCAGATTTTATTTATTTTTTCCTTTTAACTTGGTGTGCACGGGGCTTCACCCCGCCCCGTGGCGACGCATTTTAGATTTGGTGAGCACGGGGCTTCGCCCCGCCCCATGACGATGTATTTTTTATTTGGTGTGGCTGGCAAATACATTAAATAAGTGGTTATTTTTTTCCTTCTAACTTGGAGTGCGCAGGGCTTCGCCCTGCCCCGTGGCAATGCATTTTTGATTTGGTGTGTGCTGGGCTTCACCCCACCCGTGGCAATGCATTTTTTATTTGGTGTGCGCGGGGCTTCTCCCTGCCCGTGGCGATGTATTTTTTATTTGGTGTGGTGGGAAAAATACATTAAACAGGTGGAGAATATGTGCATATTTTATTTATTTTTTCCTTTTATTTTCGCAGAAAATATGTGATTTTTTCCCCATTTATATATTAGTTTGGAAAAAAAAAGTCTTAATATAGTAATTACTCGATTCCCAAATTGAATTTGGACTTCCATAAAATTCCAAACACGTAAGTTAGGTTATTCCTTTTAAGTTTGTAATTTTTAGACCAATCATACGTTGCCAAGGGTCCTCACCTAAATATTGTCATGTCATGAATTCCAAATTGAATTTGGTTTCCCTTTTTTAATCTTTTTCCTATTCTTTTTAAATTTAAACCAATCGTACGTTTCCAAGTGTCCTCACCAAAACGCTCGTTTCACAAAACTCAAAAAAGACATATTTCGACTAATAGGAAGCGAGGGTTTCCTCACCGTTCAACGTGAGAGTTTTATTTGTCTAGACCTTTAAGTCTTTAGATAGCTTTTTTGCATCAGAGAAGGTGCGGAAATCCGCATTGGAAAAACTAAGCCGACTGTAATAAAACGTATCCCCAATTTGTGGGGATATTTCTGGAATCTTGAAAAATCACTAAAACAAAAATGGTTTCCAATGAAGTTAAATAGGAATTCTTTAGATTCCAGTAAAACAAATAACCAAACAAGTTCACAATGCCCATGTTTCACAAAATGAGCATTTGCATGTCATATACAGCTGTGTTAGTGTGGTGGTGAAAACCGTGAGTTGGCTAATTGTGATGTTTTAGACAAGAAAAGAACCTAGTTTACAACCAATTTTCTTTTGTTTTTCTTGAGTACAACTTTGTTATTAGGGTACCCTTGTTATTAAAGGAGCTAGCAGATAGTTGCAGTTAAGGCATTTATCGTTCATAATAAAGCGCTTAAAAACCATCGCAGTGCAAGATATGGCACATATAGCTAGGGCGAAGAAAGAAGTTAAGGCAAGAAATGGGAGAGGACGGATTCTGCAAAGGCATACATAAGTTGAATATCAATCAAGCTGCTTTTCTTTAATCCTTTTAGAGTAGACACTAAAATACAAAAAGAAACACAAAGTAGTAGTAGTAAACAAGAAAGAGGGAGGAGATCAGAGAACTGCTGAGAAGAAGTGGGTTTAAAGCTTACGAAATCTCTCGAGTTTCCTTTGCGTACAAGCCACCGTCTAAAATTCAAACTCAAAGTTGTTTTCTACTATACTACTTATAAGTCGTAAATTTTCTTAAAGAAGAAGCTTTCACCACAAGGAAACTGATTCCACATTTATAACCAACACTAATTACTTTTGCTTCAAAAAAAATAATCACTAATTACTTTACACAGTCTTCATTAAACACCATATTGACAGTGGCATTGCTTCTAAAATGGAGGCATTGATCGTTTTGCAGTTCGAGTCTGCGTCTTCAAGTATTAATTGCCTATGGAGATATGATTACAACAATAATAACAGCCGAGATTTTACATTTATAAGATAGTTTGACTGGTAGATTTGTTGATATACACTCATGTTAATTATTATAGCATCGCAATTACGACGCTGGTCTTAGATTTTGCCAAAGCTTACCTATATGAATAAATGCAGGCGCTAAAAGTGGCACGAGCCTTGCCGGTCAGCCTCACAAAAAATTAGCGCATTTTGCTGCCTGCAGTTTTACCTTATGCTAGTTTGAACTTTGACAGTCAACTATCAACGGTTAAAAATCAAAATGATATAGGGTTATAAAATGTGCTAATTTTTTTTTGTAAGAACGTAATACTTGATAAGAAGTTCAATCACGAATATAAATAATTCTAATTAGTTTTAATTTGAGTGCTACGGAATAAAGAAAGACCCAGTGTAAATATAATGTGGGTATAATCATGTTAAGAGACTCTTCTCCATGTATAATTGAACGAGATCATTTTAAAATTATTTCGTGTTTTAGACGCTCTAATAATTCACCAATTATAATTTAATAGTTTGTTAATCAATTTAGCTTACTGGTTAATATTCACATTCCAGAATCACTTTATCATCATCGCAATTGAGGGATTCAGATTGATTAGGAAAATGTATATCTATAGTTTGTGTCAGATTTGAGTGGTTGTTTGTCGAGGGGTCAGGTTGTAGATATGTATTCCGATCCACCCTACAAAACAAAAGACTTCATAGTTGAATTTGAATCTTGTTTATTCATAGCGTAAAAGAAGATAAAAGAGAAACCTAAATATCATTTTTTTTATAATGCAACAAGAGTAATAGCTAGCTAAGCTCAAATAATATAGAATATAGAGATGTTATGAAAAAGAAAAGCTAAAACCCCCACAAGATCACATGCGAGTTGTCTAAGGTTTGGGGTTTTAAAAACCTATAACTAATTCATACAGAAGAGAGATCACCGAATTGTAGATAGATAGAATATATATAGGTATTCACTGTACAACATCGTCGGTGGCACATGATAATGAAACTACATCCATGATCCATCCAGCTTATATACGTATCTATTCTTGCTTTCCTTGCTTCTCTTGTGGCTACGGATGGTTCTCACTAGTTTCTTGCCAATTCACTCCATTTTACATCTGTCTAATATGATGGAACATCTTGTTAAATATCAATTCTAACATTGTTTAATTATTAGATGACAATTTACACCGGATCTCGAGCCTACACCACCATGTTAGATGGTATTTCTCGCACAGTTGTTGAAGTACAGACTAACATAATTTGGGTGGAATTTGAAGTAGTAATTGCCTTACTTGACACCAAGCCTAAACAAGCTAGTAGTATAACAGTTACTAGATTGGTACCCGTCCTATGCACTGGGCATTTTTTTCTTTATGATTTGTTGTGCGCGGGGTTTCGCCCGGCCCCGTGGCGATGCATCTTTGATTTGGTGCGGCTGGGCGAATGCATTAAATAGGTGGAGAACATATATGAATTTTATTTATTTTTTCCTTTTATTTTCGCAGAAAATATGTGGGTTTTTTTCCCCCTTAATTTATTATTTTGGAAAAAAGAGTCCTAATATATTAGGTACTCGACTTCCAAATTGAGTTTGGACTTCCATAAAATTCGAAACACGGTAAGTTAAGTTTTCTTTTTTCATAACAATTTTTTTGACGGAGGTATTGTCCACCTTAGACGGTGTTATCAACGTACAGTTAAGTATTTGGTGTAAACACGGTGTGAGATAATTAATTAGACTAAAACTCTCACGGAAGTGTTGTCCACCTTCCTTTAGTTGATGGCGTTACTAACAGACAGTTAAATACTCGATGTAAACAAACTGTAATATTATTTTTAATATCCTGACAAATAGAGTTATGCCAAGTGTCCTCACCATAGCTTCTACATTAGGAAATGCCTATTTCGACCAATAGGAAGCGAGGGTTCCATCACCGTTCAACGTGAGAGGTTATTTTGTCAAGCCCTTTAAGGGGGGAAATTTATAGGTGCAGCTAGTAATATAACAGTTATTTATAGGTGCAAGGTAGAGGTGTAAATTGGGCAGGGCCAACATATTTATGGCACAATATAACACGCTAAAATTCGAGGATAACACAGCATGTGATCTGACACATACAGTCACAATAAGTTATCTTAGTGCGTTGTGTTGTGTCAGACTAATAAGCAGCCTATTAGTCACAGCACAACACGAGGCGCGGATGAAAACGTGGCACAACATAGCATGACGGAACACGGTGAAAAGCACAACACGCATAAAGCACGATACATATATAAAATTCTTATGAATTTAACGGCTAATGACATATAATTATAACATGTATAGACCTATAATCTAATTTTAATACCGTTGTTACCTATATTTGACTAGTTTGACCAGTATAAAGGAAAGTGTAAACTTATTACGTCTCATTTGTCCTCCTCTTCTTCGCAAACTCTAGCCAGAAAAAGAAAACCAAATGGCCAATGTTGTCACTAGTAAGTCTTTTAACCCGATTTCTTTGTATTTACTCTCTGTAACTCTCTTTTTTTTCTATATATTCATTTCCTCTAATTAATTTGTTTACGTTTCCTTCAGTCTGGTGAAATCACGTATGTTAAATGTACTTCCTACGTCCGTAATATATAGGTAGAGAAGATGAAATCTCTTAGATTAAGAAATTGCATGATTTTTTTTATAAATTTCAGGCTTTTCGTGTTATTAGTATTTGTATTATTCTCAATACGATTTCCCATACTACATAAATAGGGGTATGTATGTTAAAAAGCATATTGGAATTAGAATTCCGCCTATTTAGTGGCGCTAAGAAAATCCAATATCTCGCCTTTATAATAGTGACAGATGGAGTATATAGTTTGTTTTCTGCCGAATATTTGTTCTGTTTTTTTCCCCTGCTTTGTTAAAGGGTATGCCAACTTTCTTCAAATCTAAGTTTGACTGGTTCACAATTCAGTATGCTTAGTTTCTTCAACTTATAAGTTGGACTGGTGCACAGTTCAGCAATTAGGCTTTCCTATATTTTTTATCTTAATATATATATATATAAGCTTCATGGTATATTTTTATTGTTTAATCGAATATTTTCTTTACATGAGAATGATCCAATTTTATTTTTGATGAGCTATTTCTTTTTATGGATTCCATCAAGTGATTTCAATGTATAACATGTGCGCCGACGCGGCACAACACGTTTATTAGTGTGTTGTGTCCGTGCGATGTATTGTGCAAAGCTTTTGACTAATAAAGCATAGCATGATGCACCACGTTTTAATCGTTGGCATAACACATCATGGAAGATATCACGTGAAGCACCCGTTTTTGTGTGTCGGGCTTTGCCGGGCCAGCACGTTTTACATCTCTTGGTGCAGACTTTCGCTACAAGAGCATCGCCGATAGAAATGTCGCGAACTTGTCTTAAGGTTCATATATGGAAGTTGTTCGAAGGTATCCTCTTGACAAGTTAGAACAAAATCTCCTTAAGTTTTAGAAAATTGGATGAAATCATTTATAGGATTCCTTTTTATTGAGCTACTTGGTGGTATGTACAAAGCTCGTTGGTTCAACGATCTCTTTTTGAATAATCCTGAAATAAAAAGAGTTGGAAATTTCTTGGGGAACATTTTTAAACTAATTTTAACATTTTGTAAATTCACAAAATAAAAAAACATGATTATTTACGTTTTTTAGGAAATCCTTTAAGACTAGAGGATCTTAATAGCTCGCCAGCCCATGTTCGTATTGTTTATTTCAGTAACTCTAGACCGAAAATCATGTGGTTGGATCCAAGGGTTGAAAGATAAAACCTATGGTTTTCGTGTCTGATTAATGCCATGTGACCTAAAAGGGTTCATGGGAATATTTTTGCTGGTTCGTCCTTATTAAACTTAGTTAAAAATAGGAGGCAGAGTATATACGTAAGTTTTTGTAAGCCTTCCTGCCAAGGCCACCTAGTGGTTTTGTAACACCCCGAGTTCCGGACCAGGGTCAAACCCGTATGGAGATCCGAACTCGAAGCGTTACGGGTCGGAAAGAGACTTATTATGCTTATAATTTTTCATAATTTATTTATTACAACAAACGTAATTTAACCTTTCTAACATAAGTTTCAACATATGAATGCACTAATCATCTTTAACAACATTTTCAACAAACATATTATTTCAAATTATATTTCAAGTAATACAATAAAACAATTCAATCACTAAGCTACTCATTCCTAGCTTTCGCTGTGCCACTCTGATAAATCTGCAAGGATGTCAATTGGGGTGAGATGACAGCTCAACAGAATGCACCCCTATTCTCTAAAGATGCGGAAACAAAATCATTTTATCAAGGAATAACATACGATAAGAAATACAGTGCAACTTCAACGAATATATTCAATCAACAACATTACCTCACAAATATTATTTTCACTAAATCATCTAATTCATTTGTTCAACCGTGAATTCAAAATACCACTATTGTTTTCAACAAATCATTTAATTAAGATTTCAAATAAGACTTCACAATAATACATCGACAAATCATCCAATTTATTTGTTCAATCATGAGTTCACAATACCAATATTATTGCCAACAAATCATCCATTTAGGATTTTACACACCAATTAACATCATCAACAATGTTTCCAACAACCCATCCTTTAAGTTTCAAAACATGAGTTACATATCAATATTGTCACCAACAAACCATGAGTTTACAATACCAAAATAATTATCAACAAGTCATTCATCAATGATTCAACACATCTATTCACGTATTAATATTGTCACAGAGAAACCATGAGTTCACGGTACGAAAACCTTGGTTCGTACTCCCACCTATCGTTTATCGGCACGGATAGCCTCCATCGATGGTCAGGAACAAAAGTTCCTATGGGGATCATACCCATCTGCTCTCGGGGATCATTACCCTCTTCATTCACGATACGAAAACCTTGGTTCGTATATCCACCTATCGTTTACCGGCACGGACAACCGCCATCGATGGTCGGGAAACACAAGTTCCCATGGGGATCATTACCCATTTAACTCTCGGGGATCATTACCCGCCGTTAGCATGAAACCATATTTCATCTAACGGTAAAACATGAACTCATTTCAATTTTCGAAATCATTTTTACAAACAATACAAGCAACCATGGCTTAACAACATACTACAAACATTATGCATTTATCTCAAGCATTTTATCAAACACACTAACTGCAGACATTTTACATCATGTGTTTCAGGTGATAACTTTGTCCGATATACCTCAAAATTTTAGTGAACATTCCTGACACCATCATATATAACATATCATAAGCTAACGGCTCAATCAAAAGATATTGATTTTACAAACGCATCACAAAATCTAGGCAGATAACATCATTTTACAAAAATATTCACCATAAATTCATATTATTCTCAAATTAAGCAAATCCAAAGCACAATAAAAGATAAGATATATATCTACAACTTTTGTTAAGACCACTAATCATTTTAACATCATTAAGACTTCCTAAGAACATCAAAACCACAGCAAAATGAAACTGTCCAGAATTTCAGAAACTATTATCCAAATTACAAGATATAATCAACGGTGAATCTTGTAATTTCAGAATTTCAGAAACTATTATTCTCAAATTTTAACTAGAAAAACCCAATCATGTTATCTGTCACAAGAACCAACCTGATCATCAATCTAGTATACTTAGTTATGCGAATAATTTATGAAACCTAACAATACAAAATCATACAAGAAAACACATGAAGAAAAACACCAACAGAGAAAAGGGTCTAACATTCTACCTCTCAATTGCTTCAAACTCCTTCTGTTTTTTCTTAATCCTTCATCTATAAAATTCTCCAACTCCATCTCTTTCTTCTTCTCCCTAGCTTTTTGTTCTCTAACTTGTATAATTCCTTTTCTAAACTTTTTGTTATAAAAACCTTAATAATACTAATATTAATAATGATATCTAAGATTTATATTTCTTTTAATTATCTTTTCATTTCCTATTCATTTTATTTACTTATTAAAATAAATTAGGTGACTCTATTTCCACCCTGGTTTGTAGCTTTTCTAGTCCAAATAACCCAGCTAGACTAAGGCAAAGGAACCAACCTAAATAACAAACTAAGGCGGGTATAACCTGGCCCGAAACGGTAATTAAAAATTCTAGATATTACAGGTTTTGTTAAGGATTGAGCAAGAGAGAGGAGAGCAGAAACACAGAAGCATTAAAGTCTACATTGATAATAATTCGGTGTGTCTTTCTCATTAATTCTTCAAGCTATTTATACAATCACAAGACTTGGTTTTCAAGACACAAGACTTGGTTCTCAAGACATTTAGTTCCTAATATAACTCAAAATAAGCTAAATATATCTCCTAATTATAGTCTCCTGTTATATTTCCTAATACCCTCCCTCAAGATGGAGCATGGAGATCACGAATGCCCTTCTTGGACAAAAGAAATTTAAACTGAGCTTTTCCTAACACTTTTGTGAAAGTATCTCCCAATTGCACTGTTGTAGTTTAAGGACATTATGGTCCCAAATTGTAGTTTAAGGACATTCCTGCCGGTCCTCTTCGTAGTTTAGGGACATTTCGGTCCTCTTCGTAGTTTAAGGACATTTCGATCCCAATCATAGTTTTTGGACATTTCGAACCCAAACGTAGTTTTTGGACATTGCGGTCCGCTTCGTAGTTTAAGGACGTTTCGGTCCCCTTCGTAGTTTTTGGACATTGCGGTCCCCTTCGTAGTTTAAGGACGTTTCGGTCCCCTTCGTAGTTTTTGGACATTGCGGCCCCTCCCTTGGTTTCTTCAGTAGAATACTTTTGTACTCCCTAGACAGCATGAAAACTTGCATATCCCTCTGTCTTCCCTACAATACTCATGTATCATAGTAACATTCTCTAACAAGCTAGAAACACAAACCTCTATGTTACGCTCTATCCACTTGATAGACGAACAAGAAACCAAGTCCTATTTTATCCACCGAGCATCATTGCTCATCTACTATTTTATATTCTCTTTACATGTTTCCATATCTTCACGATCACAGCTTTCCGCTGTTATGACGTTCTCCACAACTCATAGGTTCTCTACAATTTTTTGTTCTCTACAACTCATAGGATTTTAACCTACTATTGTTGTCTTCTCTCTCTCATCACCTCTTGGTGATTGCTTCTCTTTCCTCACAACCTTATAATTGTTTCTTCTTCTTCTTATTCGTTCCAGTCACGCTATTATTGCGAAACCTTCACCTTTTTGTTTTTCAAGATTCTCTCACAATCTTTCTTTTCGTCACGCTTCTGCTACACTGCTATAACTATTCTTCTTGTTATATTGTTGTTACAAATTTGCCACGCTTTTCCGATTTGCCAAACTTCTGTTTCCAGGCCGTCTTCATATCACCTTCAACTTCTTCTTTGTTTCAAAATTCATCTTCTAACCATCTGTCATCACTGAATTCTAACTGAGGAAATCAACTTCTATGTATTTAGAACCTTAAAAATCAGACCCAAAACTTCTTCCTCGAGTCCACAACAGCACAATGTTTCCTTCTTTAGATTCACCGCAACCACCGTCTCTTTGTCCTGTTGATCCTCATATTAATGGCAATAGTTAATCTTGTTTCTCTTATCATTGAATAGATGAGATTCACGTTCAAGTTGAACCACAAAACTACACAGGCTCAAGCCCAAATCGAGTCTCTAATGGAAGCAAGCCATTAACAATTCTCATAAACATCCCGAGCAGATTCAGCTCAAACTGAACCAAAGTTTCAACCACAACAATCAACTGCTAACACAACGACATCAGTTCTTCTCTTCTTTCCTGTGTTTCACGGTATAAGAATCTCCTGGAAACTCGAATCCGATAAACATTTCAGATTCAAAACAACTTATAAATCAAGTACCAATTTCTCCAAATAACCCTTGTTCACCCAATTAACGCATATTTTTCCTTCTCAGCAGCAGTATCTCATCTACCATGTTTTATCGGCATCAACATGCCCTAAACTCGATTTCCATCTTGAATCCCAATGGAACTCAACTCTTGATTTACATCTAACCATCATCAATTTGTACGACAAAGATCTTTATTCTTTCTCCCCGTTCTCACGGTTTCGTGCTGTCAAATACTAGCATAACTCCGATTCTCGCTGTAACACCAAATCCATGTCCTAATCTCCTCCATCCATCTCTAGTTTGAACGATAACAGACTCCCCTTCTTCACCTGTTGTCTCGGCTTGAAACTTGTCTCAAACCCTTACACAAAACTCATACTAATCCCATGTGCTTCTTAACTTCTAAGTCTCGACCACACAATGGCTCACACAGACCATTGGAAACAGCCTCCCTTGTTAGCTGTTTTCATGGCCATAAGCTCTTCCCAAATCACACAAGACTTGAAGTAAGTTAGACACGAGCAAGCACAACTCCAAAGGCTCATCAATCTTTCACCAGCATAGTCTCAACCATTCACGGCATCAAGTTCTTGTTTAATACAAACAGAGAACATTCAATCACCAACTCATACGATACAGCTACATCATCTCTTCTTGTTCAAGTTCTTCTTCTTCTACGGCCAAAATTCTGTCCAAATCATGTAAAGATAACAACAGACAGCATCGCCTCTTCAAGCAACGGTGACCGAAAGCACCATCTTATTTGTTTCCTTGTTTATAAAACTATCCAATCACACGAACTCGGCAGGTAACAAGTCTTGGATATAAGATTAGGGCTACAACAACAAAAAAGAACTTACGCCTTCTTCGAAATATCATCATTTTTATTTTATTTTTTTTATTTTAAAGAAAAACAATTCTCTACCACCGAAAAACAAAAGAATTCTTCGACTTTCTCTCCCTCTCCTCTCTCCCTCTCACCTTGTTCTAATACCATGTTAAGGATTGAGCAAGAGAGAGGAGGGCAGAAACACGGAAGCATTAAAGTCTATATTGATAATAATTCGGTGTGTCTTTCTCATTAATTCTTCAAGTTATTTATACAATCACAAGACTTGGTTCTCAAGACACAAGACTTGGTTCTCAAGACATTCAATTCCTAATATATCTCAAAATAAGCTAAAATATATCTCCTAATTATAGTCTCCTGTTATATTTCCTAATAGGTTTAAAGGCTTGTTGTACATGATAATCGTAACCGTGATTCCTTCAAAGTGAATTAATCTTGCTCACAAAATCTAGATTTGGTGGTACTTGATAGAAGCTTAATTGACCTCATTCTACTATCAATTTACCTCGATTTATTTGTAGTCTTCACTTATGTTATTATGTTGGGATTTCTAATTTTATAGGAGTTATGAATCAAATCAACAAAAGGATGAAGGATTTGCTTAGTTTCGTTCCAAAGTGAACATGTTATAAAGAGAAGCACCTAAATTGAATATTTAATATCCATGAGAGGATTTAGATAGGGCCTCCTCAACAAAATAACCATTTTTTTTCTTCAGAAGTGAAGTTTGAAGTGCATGTTAATTTAAAATAATCGAGAAGGTCGCAAGATAAAACCTTGTTGATTTGAATCAACTAAGTCTTTGTCCCAAGAATTAGCCGATTCTGACAAGTTTCTAAAGGCAATTTTCAAGCCCCAAAATCGGCCATCTCTTGACATTGCGACCTAGTTGATTATATAAGGTGCGTGTTGCACAATTTTGGCGTCTAAATTGAGGAGACATGGTCACAATAAAATTATAAGGCCTATAACCATGAGAGCTATATAAGAAGATATCTAAGACTCAAGAGAATACACAACAAGTAACCCACAACGACACCGAGATAGGAGCAAGCATATTAAGGCTTGCCCATTTAAGGGAAAAACCATGTTGGGGAGGACTTAGAAGTCATAGATATGATGATTCAATAAATAAAGTAAGTTTTATTTTTTATGATCTCGTTAACTATCGTTTGTGTTCTACTACATATAAATTTTTTTATGGTTGTAGTTTTTTTGGTTTAAATGGCCAATTGAATGACCATGAACACATATCAAAATCTATATATTAAGGTTTGGAGATGAGTAATTATCCAAAAACCTAACAATAAGTAGCATAGTGTAGTTGTTAAAGAAGGGATTTTGTCATGCAAGTGCAAGTAGAACATAACTTGAGCGACTATTGAACCAATTTGGTTTGAATGACCTATTTTAGAAAACCGTTGCTTTCAGTGAACTAAACCTGAGCAGCTCTTTCTCTAAGCGTTTAAAGAAAGCATTCTAGTAGGGTCTCTTGCATGCGCTTCGTGATAATATAAGGGAAATTATCTTACTATCTTCTCGATGCGCTACTTGATGATATAAGGATATTTTCTTGGTAAAAAAGGAGATGAGAAGATGATGTTGATTTGTTAAGTGATCTTCTAAGTAGTGATGGATAAGCATTTCCTTAACTATATTTTTTATCTGGGGGGATGGATATCACACCATCTATCAGGAATTTCATATGGAGAGGAGAACATACCATACTGCCAACCAATATGAGGATGTCAGCTATCCTTCCTCACATTAATACAACATGTAAGCTATGTAATGAAGGAAATGAATCACTAACTCCTCTATTTCTAGAATGCAACAACTCAGGTGTGGATGCATTTTAACTTAGATAAACATTTTGTTACAAATGGTACAACATCTTTCCATGAATGGCTTGATGACTGTTTTGCGCAGCAGGATAGAGACAGTTATGCGGTCAAATGTCAACTACTATGTAGCGTAATCATTTAGTTCATTTGGAAAGCAAGGTACACTATTACATTTTAAAAAAAGAGTCAAAACAGTGTAACAACGGCTGACAATATAGCCAAGTATGTAAATAATTATATGACTATAAACAAATCAGGCTACAATATAATGCACAGTCTCTACTATACTCGTTTGGATGATGAAAATCTGAAAATAACAAAAAAAAACAAGGGAACAAACTACTTCGATAACACTAACGATGAACATAATTCTATCAATGAGGGACTCAGCAGCAAGAGAAGGAATTGGGCTAACCCTTTGTACACATGTACAATTAGAGAAGCCAGAGGACTCAATGCAAACTGCACTTCTTGGGAACAACTAGAGATAAAAGGGGCTGAAGCGGCATTCCTTTGGGCAACGAAATGGAGTGGTCACACTATCTCGTTTAGAAGCAATTATGAACCTACTCTACTGTTGCTGATTAGAAAGCATGTGACAGCAAGGGAACATAGATACTGGATAAGCGCGGATTTTGGAAACAAGACTAAGTTTGAGATAAACTTCTTAGCAGTGAATTTCATTTTAGTTAGGAGAATTAATGTAATTTGGGCTGCAAACTTATCAGTTTTTTGTAACAAGTATGCCATTCAGCACACATGGAAAGACACTTCTCTAAATGCTTTATTAATCTATTTGAACATTCAAAGCTGGAATGAATATGTAACTGAAATCCATAACTCTTTCCAAGGAGACAACAGAAATTCTATATCAATGATATGAGGAAACCCTCTTTTTTCCAAAAAAAAAAACAAAAAAAAAAAAAAAAAAATTATCTTATAATAATTTAACTTCAAGGTTATAATCTTCAAATCTCTTTTTGGTTTGATTAGGTTAGAAAAGATAAGTACACAATCGCAATCATTGTGAAATAAACCATGCTTGATACTATAATGGTTACCATAAAAGTTTAGAAAATATTTTGTTGATTTGACATCCATCAATGCCCAGATATGATAACGGTGGTCGAATATCTGAAGCCTACATGAAGGTTTATTTGTCTATGAAAGGAAAATTGTTATATATGTATCCCTAATATTTTGACATCATAGTGGTACATTGCCGATTGAAAATTTCACTGAAAAAGTCATCGGAAAATGTCTTCAACCCAAAACCAGTGATAGGCCGGGTACGTTGGATTTATCCGATTGTATAAATTGAGAAATCGGCTTACTTAAACATAATTGATATTTGTTGTGTTTGAATATCACATACAACTATTTTTACAAATAAATTTGATCAATTGGAGTACATATTTAGTGGGTTTGTTATAATTTGCTAGGTTAGTTGGTCCGATATAAATATATGTTTTAAAGTAAGTTAGGTTTTATATAAGGAAAGGGTAGTAAGGTAAATTTAAAACACCAAGCGACACTTAGTCATTTTTAGTTCCGTAGACCATCCCTTATTGCACTACCCTATACAGGGATGACCATCAAACCCCAAATTAAAAATTTAGCCTAAGAAAAAATATTATTTTAAAGGAAACTCAAACTGGGTTGAAAGATCGTTTAGATAATAGAGACACCTTTGCTAAGTCATTCAATTTTATTGTTCGTATTATTCGGTATCCATGTCATATCGGTACTCAGTGATACAAATACTATATAATTGTATCAGCGAAACTAACTGAAATAGCCAATCCTGATTGAACTAAGGGTTTCTGTCTGATTGCATTATCGTCATCATGCATCATATCAAAATTACACCTATTATACGTTTAGATACGTTACATGTAAAATAGATACTTTAAGTTAAATAGATTCACTATCGAACCTGAATATTGTTGTTTAAATAATTTATTATAATATTATTGATTAATCATATTTCATTTTCTCCAACATGCATCAATATTCTCACACACATACAAGATGCATTTTTTCGCGTGTGTTGGGACATACTATTAGAAAATTTAGGCTAATAGAAAGGATGAAACACAATCAAAGATGATATACTTCTTACTTCAAGGCTTCGTGAAAGATTTCTTTTAGACAATTATTCGATCATCGCAATTAACTGGAAACTACAAACGGTCGGCATGTGAGATAACACCTTCACAATACAATGAATCTTTTAATTACATAATCATATCAAGGTTTGTACCCCTTGATCCATCCAAGAACGCACGAGAAAAAACAAAAACCCACTTTTTATAAGGGGTTTGCATCCCCTTGAGATTCATGTTCATCACCAACAGAGACCTTCAAAATGCATAAGTTTTGAAAAAACCGGTAATATTGTACGTAAAACCCTAATCTATTTCTCTCTCGTTTTCTCCGCTAGAGTAAAAACTTTTGAAAGTAGCCTCAGATCTGCTGAAATATGCTCCTTCGGAGTGGTTTTGAGTCGATCTTGGTACTGTAAATATCCTTAAGGGTTTTACTTTTTTTTTTTTTATAGTTTTTGGATGACATTTTATGCAAATTAAATGGTCTTCAATTAGTTATTGTGGTGATGTTGTTGTGAACAGTTTAAAGTGAAGGTTTTAGGGTTCCTTCGATTTGTTTCATACGCTTGTATGTTAATGCGGTATCTTCTACTTGTCTTGTCAGTTTGTGGGTGAAGTTAGATCTAATCTTAGTTTTTATTTCCCAATTCTTATTTTGTTATTGTTGGGTAGTGTAACTTGTGGTGGTGGAGCTTGTTGGAAGTTTTGTTTGCTGATTTAACATAATGGTGGTAATTATTTGTGTGGTGGTTGATGTGTTGTTTTGTTGGGTTTGCTTGCACTTCTATTATTTCCTCTCAGAGTTATTGATGGAAAATGATAATTCTCATACTGATGGAGGAGAGATGGTGGTGGTGATGTTGGTTTTTGATGGGGGTTTCCTTTATCCATCGTTTGGTTGCCTCTCTTGCAGTGGTTGTGTTGATTGGATGTATCAGATTCCTTAGTGATGGTGGTGGTTCTCATAGCTTGGAATGACCTGTCTCTGGTGCTCGTGCAATATTGGCTTAAATTAAATGGTTTGTCTTGCTAGTTATATTGGAGACGGTTGTTTCTTGATGGAAAATACGTGTTGGTGTATGAGTGGTGTTTGGTTCTTGTGTGCTGGTTGGCTCTCCGCTCTGCGCTGCGAACGGAGAGCCCGATTACCTCTTCAGTCCCATCCCATGTTTATACCCGCTTGGTTCATGTGTTGCCTACCTATCGAAAAGGTATCGATTATGTCCCTCGCTTCTATTTCCTCTCGTCTTCTCTTGGGTGACGCGAGATGGTATTCGACATGGGTATCGTGTTCCTATTGATCGGTGATATTATTTATCACATTCTCATGGCGCACGATGGCTTTTTGTTCCCTTGGATGCTGTTTAGAACTTGGAGTATTTTCTGAGCCACAGAAAAACGATTTCCAAAACTGACTGTTGTCTTCTTCCGCCTGATGTACGGTGAAATTACGACGATGATCTGGGCCAGAAAATGGCGTTATTAGGGAATGATACCTGGTTGATCCTGCCAGTAGTCATGTGCTTGTCTCAAATATTAAGCTATGCATGTGTAAGTATGAACTAATTCAGAAACGAATGGCTCATTAAATCAGTTATAGTTTGTTTGATTGTACTTGCTACTTGGATAACCGTAATAATTCTAGAGATAACACGTGCAACAAACCCAGACTTGTGTAAGTGATGCATTTATTAGATAAAAGGTAGATGTTGGCTTTGCCCGTTGCTCAAATGATTCATGATAACTTGACGGATCACACGGCCTTTGTGCTGGCGACGCATCATTCAAATTTCTGCCATATTAACTTTCGATAGTAGGATAGTGGACTACTATGGTTGTGACGGATGACGGAGAATCAAGGTTATATTTCGGAGAGGGAGCCCGAGAAACGGCTACCACATCCAAGGAAGGCAGGAGGCGCTCAAATTACTCAATCCCAACATGGGGAGGTAGTGTGACAATAAATAACAATATCGGGCTCTTCGAGTCAAGTAATTGGAATGAGTACAATTTAAATCCCTTAACAAGGATCCATTGAAGGGCAATTCTGGCGCCAGTAGCCATGGTAATTCCAACTCCAATAACGTATATTTAAGTTGTTACAGTTAAAAATATCGTAGTTGGAATTTGGGTTGGGTCGTCCAGTCCACCCTTTGGGTGGACACCGGTCGTTTCGTCCCTTTTATCGGCGATGCAGTCATATCCTTAATTGGCCGGATCGTGCCTCCGGTGCTGTTACTTTGAAGAAATTAGAGTGCTCAGGGCAAGCCCAAGCTATGGATACATTAGCATGGGATAACATAATAGGATTTCTGTCCTATTGCGTTGGCATTCGGGATCGGAGTAATGATTAACATGGATAGTCGGGGGCATTTGTATTTCACAATCAGAGATGAAAGTCTTAAATTTATATAAGACAAACAACTGTGAAAGCAGTGTCCAAGGATGTTTTCATTAATCGGGAACGGAAGTTGGAGGCTCGAAGACGATCAGATACCGTCCTAGTCTTAACCATAAACAATGCAGACCAGGGATCGAAGGATTTTGCTTTTAAGACTCCGTCGGCACCTTATAAGAAATCAAAGTTTTTGGGTTCTAGGTGAGTATGGTCGCAAGGATGAAACTTAAAGGAATTGACAGAAGGGCACCACCAGGAGTGGAGACTGTGGCTTAATTTGACTCAACACGGAGAAAGTTACCAGGTCCAGACATAGTAAGGATTGACAGACTGGGAAATTCAATGGGTGGTGGTGCATGGTCGTTCTTAGTTGGTCGAGCGACTTGTCTGGTTAATTCTTTTAACGAACGAAATTTCAGCCTGCTAACTAGTTATGCGAAGGATTCCCTCCGCTGCCAGCTTCTTAAAGGGACTATGGCCGTTTAGGTCACGGAAGTTTGAGGCAATAACAGGTCTGTGATGCCCTTAGATGTTCTGGCCGCATGCGCGCTACACTGATGTATTCAACGAGTATATAGCCTTGGCCGACATGCCCAGATAATCTTTGAAAATTTCATCGTGATGGGGATAGATCGTTGCACTGGGCGTCCTATGCGATGGAAAATTTCCACTAAAGCTGAAAGGAAAGTTCTACAAGACTACGATATGATCGGTGATGCTGTACACAGCGGAATGTTGAGCCACTAAAAACCAACACATAAGAGAGCTACATGCAACATAAATACGTATGCTGAGGTGGTCATGTGGGCACACGAGGTACGAACGTATCAAGAATGAATATGTACGCAAGAAACTTGGGGTAGCACCAATTGGGGAGATGCTCACCCAGCATCGGTTGTGCTGGTTTGGGTATCTCCAGCAAAGATTGCCAGATGCACCGGTTCGCACATGACGCATCAAGTGGGCTAAAGGAAGGATGAAGCGGAGAAGGCGACCAAAACTAACATGGGATGAAGTTTTCAAATGGGATCCTAGCCGGCTGAACTTATCGGAAGAACTGGCGTTGGACGGACATACGTTGAGAGCAACGATTCATGTGAAAGAGGTATGTAATCTGAAATTGGACAGAGGATTCACCCTACAACCAGCGAACGTGTAAAACCATCCTAACATAATTGTGATGGGGGGAATCCCCCCGGGAGTTCTACAACTAGCGGGATTGTGAAGAGGGAATCCCCCAGTAGCTCTGCAAGCGGGGACAATGATATAGTGAAGGTGCTCACTATGGTGGTCGTGAATACGTAAACTCATTACAGTGGTATGTCTACTCCTTGTACCAAAACGAACCCCTTAATGTCACTTATATGGGTTATGGCGAGGCTCTGGCAAGCCGGCGTAAAAATATCCCATACTATTATGAAATAGAATCACTTCGATCTCAAGCCTACCCCAGGTTAAAAAGCTTTCGGTAATTGGTGGTGGTTCACAGAAATGGTGGTGACGCTAACTATGGTTTTTAGGGTTGACGAATTGCGGTGGTGATAGCGGGATATATTTTGAATTGGGCTTATTTGGTATAGATGAGCTTTAATCTTCTTTAGGTTGTATTGAATAAAGGTTGTTACATTACTATCTCTTGTACCTTTAGATGAGTAGTCTTTAGTTCATTGATTATTGGATTTAGTTGTTCTTAAGAAAATATATTAGGTGCCACATTGCAAATTTCTCTTTGAATTGTTTTTCCTGCATGTAATGTAACCTACTCTTTAAGCTTCAATACTTTTGTTCCAAAATTAAAATAAAGATAAAGTATCCAACACATACAACACCAAAAAATATTCATAATCACTAATAAATATTTCCGATATAGTTCCAACACGCATCAATATATATTAGCAAGTTTTTATATTTCATGCCAACAAATTTTCTAAAGTAAACTCAATGCGAATGTTGGAAATACTTAAAAATCCATTTTTTACTGCATATCGTAAAGCCCGTATCAACCCTAAGCAGTCAAAACGGACCGATACCAGTTCGAATTGGCATAATATGTAACATATTCATAGAAACTAAGGATCTTGAATCAATGTGGATAGACACAAATACATGTCGGCCGATATGGCAAATCATCATCGTATTATCCGTACATGATATAACCTACTTAAATTAAATGATTATTAATGAATAATGTTAGACCTGTGTTCCGGCCAGTTCATTCATATAAATAGCTCATATCTTTTTTAACTTTTAAAGTGTTCCAGAGAAAACCAAACATGTTAGAGATACATGCATGAATTTGCCGAGCTTGAATTTTAAAAAGGTACTCACAAGGTACATTGAATTGTTTAGCCATATGATGGAAACCATTTTGTAGTTTGCATGTGAACTTATTTATCCCTGAAGTTAAGATAATGATGATTTGGGGTAGCACCAATTGGGGAGATGCTCACCCAGCATCGGCTGCGCTGGTTTGGGTATCTCCAACGAAGATCGCATGATGGGCTGAAGGAAGGATGAAGCGGAGAAGGCGGCCAAAACTAACATGGGATGAAGTGGTCAAATGGGATCCTAGCCGGCTGAACTTATCGGAAGAACTGGCGTTGGACAGACATACGTTGAGAGCAGCGATCCATGTGACAGAGATATGTGATCTGAACTTGGACAGAGGACTCACCCTACAACCAGCGAACGTGTGAAACCATCCTAACATAATTGTGAAGGGGGGATTCCCCCCGGAGCTCTACAGCTAGAAGGATTGTGAAGAGGGAATCCCATTAGCCCTGCAAGCGGGGACAATGATATAGTGAAGGTGCTCACTGTGGTGGTCGTGAATACGTAAACTGATTACAGTGGTATGTCTACTCCTTGTACCAAAACGAACCCCTTAATCTCACTTATGTGGGTTGTGGCGAGGCTCTGGCAAGCCGGCGTAAAAATCTATCATACTTTTATGAGATTGAATCACTTCGATCTCAAGCATACCCCGGGTTAAAAAGCTTTCGGAAATCGGTAATTGGTGGTGGTTCTCAGAAATGGTGGTGATGCCCATTATGGTTTTTATGGTTGACGAGTTGTGGTGGTGATAGCGGGTTAGATTTTGAATTGGGCTTATTTGGTATACATGAGTTTTAATCTTCTTTAGGTTGTATTGAATAAAGGTTGTTACATGACTATGTCTTGTTCATTTAAATGAGTAGTGTTTCGTTCATTGATTATTGGAGTTAGTTGTTCTCGAGAAGATATATTAGGTGCCACATTGCAAATTGCTCTTTGAATTGTTGCTCCTGCATGTAATGTAACCTACTCTTTGAGCTTTAATACTTTTGTTCCAAAATAAAAATAAAGATGAAGTATCCAACACATACAACACCAAAAAATATTCATAATCACTAATAAATATTTCCGATATAGTTCCGACACGCATAATATAGATTAGTAGGTTTTTATATTTCAAGCCAACAAATTTTCTAAAGTAAACTCAATGCGAATGTTGGATATACTTAAAAATCTATTCTTTTTACTGCATATCTTAAAATATCGGCCCATATCAACTCCAAGTAGTCAAAACTTACCAATACCAATTCGAATTGGCATAATATGTAACATATTCATAGAAACTAAGGATCTTGAATCAATGTCGATAGACACAAATACATGTCGGCCGATATGGCAAATCCTCACCGTATTAGCAGTTTTCCGTACATGATATAACCTACTTAAATGAAGTGATTAATGAATAATGTTAGACATGTGATCCGGCCGGTTCATTTATATAAATAGTTATCTTTTGTAACTTTTAAAGTGTTCCAAAGAAAACCAAACATGTTAGAGATACATGCATGAATTTGCCGATCTTGAATTTTAAAAAGGTACTCACAAGGTACATAGAATTGTTTAGTCATATGATGGAAACCATTTTGTAGTTTGCATGTGAACTTATTTAGATAATGATGATTTGAAAGTAAATCTTGACCATCAAATCAAAAATAATGCTCACCTGCCTTTCCCTTGCCTTCGGGATGATAGAAGGAAGAGCTAAGCATTGTGTGGGTCTTCGTACTAAAACAATGCACACAAAAACGAAAAAAGTACATTGAAAGAATCTAAACGTATGGCTTCAAAAAGATAGTTGTACTCATAAGAGGAGCCGCCAACTGTGGTAAGAATATTCTATTTCTCGTTTTGTCAGATCGAACATTACCTATCCCCACCACAAAACAAAAATTATTATTGGTTCGTTCGTTCTATAATCTCTGTAATGTTCTTGATCCAATCGTACAAAAGAAAGAGATCTTGCGTAAAAATTGAGCACAATACAAGAGCATTTTGGTCCCGTTATTATCTAGCTAATGATCAATTTTGATGCTTGGAAACAATCGTAGAAATTGAACCTCGACAAAAGAAGAAAATGAAAAATGTTAGTTAAAGATTAATCCGACTGTGACACTTGATTGTTTGTCGAATGAATGTAGGACCACTCTCCCGCTCGAGTGTCATTTCACTTAATCTTTGCCCTGCGGGGTGGGTGTGGCCTAGGTTTGTAATGTCCCACTTGTAACCGGACCAGTTGATTAATTGTAAGGTTGCAGAACTCGAAGAAAATGAAATATTTAAACCAGCTTATTATTTTGAAACAAAATGAATAACATAGGAATTTCTTTTAAGAAAATGTTAAAAATAATCGAGGAATTGAGCAGATACCATAGTATCATGGTATAAATGATACTATCAACTGTTTAAGTTCGAAATTCATTAATAAGGTAGGATCCATGGACATTCTTATATGGACAAGGTCAGACAAAATTTGCGCCATTTTTTCCGCAAAACCCAAACGAATGTGAATTTAAGTGTAATATTTTGATGATATGTTCCTCTTACAAGACTCTACATTCCTACAAAAATAAAATGAACGCAATTCGAGATAGCAAACCTCACCATCTATCGATCTTAATTTCAATCGTTAAATTTGAACGACTGATATTCAAAGGGGTAGATGGTCGTTTTATACATTTCGAATTGTGTTCATTTTTGTAGGAATGTAGAGTATAATAAAAGGAACATATCATCAAAATATTACACTTAAATTCATTGTCGTTTGGATTTTGCGGAGAAAATAGCGCAAATCTTGTCTGACCTTGTCCGTCTAAGAGTGTCCTTGATCGTCCCTTTTCATTAATAATAGTAAATGTTTGGCTTTTTTCTTTTCTTTTGATAAACTACTTTCCTTGGACTATTTCCCAAATTCTACATGTAATAAAATTTAGACAATTACCGCGTTCAAATGAGGACGATCAGCTCATTTCATGTCGAAAATCATCTTCAGTATGTATTTATTTATCCTAATGTTTCAGATTACATTTCTATGAAAATTTGATGAAAAGCGCCTCGCAGTTGGTAACATACACCTTTGATACACTTGCTTATTTTGGATTTTGTAAAAGATAATGATATTAAAATATTAGGTAAATATTGGGTGGTAATAGTCGGCCTCCATTATCACGATTTCCAATGTAATAGTTCAACCACCTCCTCCGAGAAGTTCTCCAACACTGCACTACCCACGAATCAGCATATCCACGCTCATTGATTCCTAAGTTGTCGGGAAGTAATCCAGATGCTGTCCTCCAAGTGTAGGGTTTTTTGCTTCTGGAACCCTACTCCTAAGCGCCACGTTATACTCCTTTCACAAAAGTTCTTTGCACCGCCAAGATCTCCCAGTTCTTTTACCAGAGCATCCAATTCTTTTGCTTCCAGCCTACGATATTGTTATAGAATGTGGGTCAAGTTGATTAAAAGACGGGCTGAATTTGTGAAAGTATTGCAGAATCACACCGCCAGCCAACTGAGCCAAGTGGTAAATTGGCTTTGTGTTCCTTAGATTGAGCACATGGAAACTAAAAGTTGTGGAAGTGTCTTATAATTTGATTCATTCCACACTTGAAACTTACAGTTATTAATTAAGAAATGGAAATTGCTAAACAACTAGCACCCATGCTAACTAATTGCCAGCAACCTCCAGCAGCGACAGGTCTCACACCCAAAGGCAGCACCATGCTAGTTGTATAGCAAGGTCCAAAATGGATTGAAGCTTTCCCAAAAAAAATAGTGCCAGTTGCATCATATGTATCGAGCAAGCCCAACGAGAGCACATTTTTATACTAACACTATTGAAAGCATGGGGCTTCATAAAAGTTTTACTATTTTCAAAGAAACTATGAAGGTTACTGGATCAGGATGTGTTGAAATTTGAGCTACTTTCAAGAGACGAATTCATTAGGACACAGTGACACACGGTAAGCTTGAGTAAATGAGAACACAAGATAAAAACGAATTTTAGGTTATACTTGCAAATGGAAAAAAAGTATGCAGAAAAATAAGAGCAATGAAACGGTTGCGTAATCACCAGAATTTTTAGGTGTAGAGAACTTGAACAGTATGAAGTTACTTGCTTACAGTTACACCCATAGAAAGACTACCAATTTGTCACTCAGACTTGTTATGTTTGCACTAGTAAACTGTTAAAATCATGTGGTTTGCACAGTCAATACTTGCTAAAACAAAAAACCAACCACGGGTAAATCTGTTGAGATCATATAGAGTTCGCAGAATCAATGACTAGACAAGACGAACACAATGGGAAAAAAATACTTCATTCGAGACAAAAGTTGTTATTTTAACTTATGAATTCTGTTCGAATTGAAAGAAGAAACATATCATGATTTGAAACATAAGACGAGGGAATATGGAAGAGAAGATTCCCTGTTGGCAGGTAAACAGACTTCCACAGCATAAATTAGAAATCAAATGCCTAAATTCACTTTCCACAAAACAACAAATATTTTCTACAGTATCATATCTAGAAGGTTTTCCTTCTTTACTCCTAGAGGGGAAAACGATTCAATGGATAAAAATCAAAAAGAGAAAAAGGAACAAGCATACAGACAAGATCATCATTCTGAGACCACATTACCAAACTGCCATGGATTGAACTCGATTGATCTGACATCAACTTCATCAGTATCGTCTGAGCTATCGACTGCAGCCCGATGTTCCATATATTTACCGTTGAATTGGTAAACTTCCAAGTCACCCCAAGGTGTAGGAGTAACTTCACCAGACATGTCAAACCATCTTGGAATGAACTTTTGATCCTTGGCTTCTCGACTCCTCTTTTCGGCTCTCTGCCTTTCCTCGAGACTGGGAAAATTTAATCATAGAGATGTTAAAACTAAAATGCCATTTTCCTACATAAACAGGTCAAACATAAATTTAAGCAATAGCATCTCTCTTCCTGCATGTTTATTAATTACTAAAGGCATGGTTGAATTGCTCAATCAGCGTCGTCTTTCTAGGGCAATACTGGTAAGACTGGACCAGAAATATTAAATTTTGCACTTATTTACTTTTCACAGTCAAGTGACAGAGATAACATTAAGTTCCACAAGAAAAAGCCAGAGAGAGGGAGAGACTGGACCTGCTTTTCTCTGCACCAGCTTTAGATAGATCACCCTTCTCAAGAGCATATCTATCTGGACGCAGACGAGAATCTGATGCCAATAGCTTCCTCGGTGCAGTGTCTAAGCTGTTTATTTTATGGGCAAAATGTGTGTACTGGAATTTGTCATTTGGTGGAACTTCAGCAACTCTCCAGACCTGATAACAACCCCAAATAATTTTAAGATAGTGCACCAAGCCACCAACCTAGCAATTACTCCAATACAATTAAGATTCTGGAAGCACCTCAAGATAATATCATGGGTCTATCAATCCAATCATCAACAAATAAATGACAGGATAACTGGATTACAAAATGCAAAGAGGGTAGCACTGAAAAGGGGTGGATTATTTACTGAATGATAAGCCGAAGGAATAACAATCGTATGATTGCGACGTACTTTTGATCATTACTTGTGACCTTCACATTTACCATTGAACTAACTTCAGTCAAACAAAACTAACCTCCTTTAATTCGGTGCCTGATTGGGGCTCGCCTTCCAGATCACATGGTTGATAGCTCATGTACTCATTCCATTTACCAGTCATCAAAATTTTGGGTTCCTCCGCAGCATTATACACGTATCCATCTACTTCGTAGCGACCAGCCCTGAAATCAGTGGAGAACTTCATAAATGAGTTGCCATAACAATATCAGGAAGACATTGAGAGACATGAGATTCACATAATAGCCAATCTTTAATATGTATATACTGGAAGTCGGTATACATGGCTTAAAAAAAAAGCCGAAAATATATGCTCAAATACCATATATAACAATCAATATAACGCGAATTACTCATTCTGGAAGCTCATTACTGAAAACAACATACCCGAACCAACCACATGGTTGGAAGTATAGGACAACTTTGTCTCCGGTAGTCAAGTTCGTCATGATCATCTCCCCTGGAGAGTCCACCCAAGTACGACCAAATATAAGGTTATTAACTTTAGTGGGAGGGGGAACCAAATCTATGACAACACCATCTCTTTTAAGTGTCACTCGTGTCCTGCATAACAAGTCAATAGTAAATTAAAACCTCGTGGGAAGAAATGACTTACATGAAACAGCGAGCTACACAAAATAAAAGTCTAATTTTCTCTAGGAATAAGAGATGCTACTTAATAATTCAGGAAAAGAAAACTGAAGTTAGAAAAAGACAATAATTGGGATGTATTGATCCATACAAAATCGGCAATAGTCATGGGACATAAACTTTGAAGTAACAAAAATGCCTGACAAATTAACAGATGAGAAGTTGGAATCCGGCTCTTGAGCAAGTACAATTGTAATGTTTATTACGTCCAAAGTAAGAACAAAACACGCGGAGATGTTAGTTTAGGAGGGTGTTGAGTTGGTTCTCACTGACAGAGAAGATTACACTTGACACTCAAGCTATAATGTGATTTACAAATGGCATATAACATTCTTGTAAGTGTGGACAAAGTTAGTTTATCAGGCTCACCTTCCAACGGGATAGACATCAAGAGAATTCCCCAAAAATTTGGTCTTCAACTTGGACGTTACATCATAAGCAAAGTGTTCATTTTCAGCATGTCCAGCACTCATTGGAGGATGATGACTCACCTGAAATGAAAACCTTCAGAGGCTCAAACTATGAACAGAAACACTGTAAGCAATATCGAGATTTTTATGTGAACAAAGAAGAAACAAATTTCTCAAGTTCTACAAGTAGACAAACTCACCTGCTCTGATATAAATGCGACTCCACCATGATTAGCCAGTTCATAAGTTTCACCCAGTATAGGGTTAAAAGGCTTCCAGGTTCTTTGGTAGGCATAATAGACAGATATTGCCCATGATGCTGCAATCAATAACCATGACTCTCATTAACTTAAATGGTATAGTGCACCACCAAAAAAACAAAAACAAAAACAAGAACAACAAACCAGAGAGGTACGTGCATGTACCATGTTTAGAATTCAAAACAAGAGAAGACTTACATGTATACACCAAACGCATATAGGGATCTTCGCATTGATCTGCCTTATCTAACAAGTGGGAGTACTCCATCAACTGCAAGCAAGATTAATGTTAGAATCCAAGAATACAAGCTAGGCGGCAAATATGCAGCAATCAAGAACTAAACATACCTCTGCCATTTTCTGAAGCATCGTCATTGGCTCAAAAATGAGCACAGGTAGAGTGACCATAGATGTAACATCTGATCCTATATATTTCTGCATCATTCTCCAGTAACTATCTCTATCCTGTGGGCAAGGAGAACAAAAAGGTTCAAAATGCCCAGATACCACCTCATGACTTTAATCATTTATCAGACTCATCCGGAATTTAAGTAACATGGGCAACACATACCTCTTGCTTCCATCGTCCTTTATGTGCTTCTTCTTCTGCATCTTCTGTTCCACCTTCTGGATTTATAACTTCAAGCCCTTCGATCCCAAGAGCCCTGGACAATCAAATAACACTCACTTACGAAATCAGTAAAACTAATAACCTCCAGCTGACAAAACAAATCAATACACCACGATTTACGAAAACCGTGAGAATACGAATTTGAAATGACAATACAAATTCCTATGACTGACTAATTGAAGTTGCAATGAAGTAAATCTATTAAAATTTAATCAAAATACACAAGAGTAAACATAATGAATCAAAATTACCCGTTAACAGATTTGTGCATAGCAGTACCAAAATTTGATAAACTAGAAGCAATGGAAGCAAAGAAACCACCACCACCTTGTTTCTGATCTTTGGAAGACATATTTGAAAGTGATAACTAGATCTGTGAAGTACGATGATCACAAGATCTATGATCTTATTACAGAGAATAAGAGTAAAGAGAGAGGAGAAGTGAAAGGACTTAGGAGGAGATTGATTCTCTCTTCTCGTTATGTAATACAAATAACAGAGAGATGAGAGAGAAAAGAGAATGATTAAATAAAATAAACTGAAAGAAAAAAAAAAGTGGGGAATGATCACACACAGATACAGCGAGGATGAATAGGGTGGAACCTCGTTGGCGGTTCTCTTGTTTGAAGATGATGAAAATCTAATTATTTTTCATTATTTTATTTTTTTCTTACAAAAACGAAATTGACCAGTACTGTTAAAAAATTAAAAAAAATGATTTTAAAAGAGGGTGCAACAAAGACTCACAAACAAATTTAATTACTTGGACTCGGACAATTCCAATGGACTTAACAAAAGAGGAAAATGGTTGAGTAAGGACAATTCCTATAGCAATTAACAATCTTCCTTTTTTTGTTCAGTCACGTGGATGAACAAACACGTTTTTGCACTATAGGAACCAGAGCAAAATGACTTCGGACAACTCAAAGTCGTCAAAAAAGCTATGCAACCAAAAGAGGAGGCATGTGGAGTTTACTGTTGGTGACCATGTTTTTCTAAGAGTTTCACCCATAAAAGGAGTGATGTGATTTGGGAAAAAGGGGAAGCTAGCTCCAAGATATGTTGGACCATTTCCGATTATTGAACGGGTTGGAGCAGTGGCATACCGTTTAGCTCTTTCGGAACGCTTGTCGACAGTTCATGATGTTTTTCACATATCAATATTAAGAAAACACTTGAGAGATGAAGACCATCCTCAGTTAATATACTTCAAGGACCTTGAAGTCAAGCATGATGCTACTTATATAGAAAAGCAGCATTGCATCATTGATATGAAGAAACATAAACTGAGGAACAAGACTATAAACCTTGTTAAAGTGCAATGGGATCATCATAACCAGAATGAAGCAACCTGGGAGCGAAAAGATGATATGCGGGCTAAACATCCGTCCTTGTTCGAGTCTGAGGTATGTTGATTTCGAGGACGAAATCATTGTTTTAGGGGGGGAGGGGAATGTGACACCCCTTATAACTTGTATTGTTAGTAATAGGTTGTCCCTAAGATAATTTCGGGTGTTAGATAAAACTACTCGGTTAGGTAGGTTAAAATAAATAAAACTTAAGTTAAGGTTAGCTGTAGAAAAAGAAATAAAAACCTAGTTCTAGTTTTTGTCGTGGAAAGAGTCGGCAAGAATTAACGGAGGTGAAATCAGGGG
The DNA here is from genome assembly GCA_023531105.1 of Papaver atlanticum. Classification (NCBI taxonomy): domain Eukaryota; kingdom Viridiplantae; phylum Streptophyta; class Magnoliopsida; order Ranunculales; family Papaveraceae; genus Papaver; species Papaver atlanticum. The sequence goes on along the minus strand of JAJJMB010009088.1, from coordinate 2,161,126 downwards.
AGAAATCTTGAGGAATTGGAGCTCAAGCCAAAAGCAAGTTTATTCTTACTCTATCAGTTCTTATTATTAAGTATTGGGATTCAATTTTTTAGATAGAGCCATACAGGTGAACCTATTGAGTTTAAATCCCTAGTTTAGGTTTTGAGTTTGATTTTTTTTTTCCTGAAATCTGAATATCGGGTACTGTTTGCATCTTAGAGTAAATTTTAACCGTTAGAAAGTATTGATTTTTGTATATGTTGTTTATAACTAGTTTATAAAGGTTTAACCAATATCTTGTGCCAATCGGATAAGTGAAGGTAGCCAAAACAGTTGTGTTACAGAGACTCTAGGTACAAAATTTTGCTAGAACGTGAACAGGTTGGATACCATTAGATTTGAAGTTAGGTTGCATATAATTAGATGGTTTTTGGATATGTGAAACCCAATTATATGATTATGCTTCTATAAAAATTTCAGAGAAATTGGAATTTAGGGAAGTACCCTAATTAGGTAAAGTTTCCCTTTTGCAACTGTACGTTTTCAGTCTGAATTGTGCATATAAACCCTGTCATAACTTAATATCTAACCGTCACCTTTACTTGAAATTTTTATGACATGTCCTTGGTATAGTCGTGAAAGTGTGGTAAAAGTTTCAGCATGTTCCTAATAGTTTAACAAATGATTTCTACAGGGACATCGGACTTTGTTTTGCAGGACTTATTCCTGAGTTTGTTTTGTATATGGTTGGGGCTTGGGGTTCGCATATGAATGTGTTGTCCAGTTTGAATGATTATACATCTGAAATTATACATTGTAGCCTATAGAGCTGAATCGATTATGTTGAGCTTATTTATGAGTTGAATTCCTATTCGAGTGTTTGTTATTAGTCAAAGTTATCATATATCGAACCATTTTATTGAGAGGTTAGGTTCACAATAGCTATCGCACTTGTGAGTACCACTGGCTTGGAATTGGGGTTGTCTTTACTATGGGGACAGGGTCACAATAGCTATCATGCTTGTGAGTGCCGATGTTAAATAAATTTGAGTATTTTTTGGGTTATGGTTGTGCGTGTTTATTTGAGTATTAAAGACCGAAGGCAAGCGATAATGTTATGGGGTGTTGTGCTATCTTTGTACAGTTCGTGACTCTTTTTGACATGGTTAATCCTAATCGTTTTGAACTGAATTTTTGGTACTCTTTTACTTAACAATAAAATTGATGGTTTAAGAATGAACTTGCAAATCCAAGGCTCTGACTTTGTGTTGATTTTTCCTAATAAGTAATAGAGTAAACAACTGGGTTAGTCGGGAGTTTTTCGTGGGTTGGCGCTGTAGAGTGTGGGAAGAAGTAGGATCTCTTCCTTGTTGTAGTTTCTTTTAGATTTGTTTTTCCTTATTATCGATAACGTTATCACATAGAGACACGGTGCTTCGATCACCATATTGAGAGTCTGTTTTAAGTATTATCTTTCGAATATTTTTCATGTTGAAACTTTAGTCAGACTTGTTTCTTGTATTTGGTTTAACATTTTTAGAACCAGACGCAATGCTCATTAATATGAGAATGATGTTACTTCTTTATATTGTTGCAAATAATTGTGTTCTTTGCTAGCTTGAGCTACGTGGACATTATGTTCGGGTAGTAAAACCTTAAATTGCTAATGATAGGGATGTCCGGACTACCGTTACTGATTCAAGGTTGTCATATAAGTGCCCATTCGTTACCTATATCTCTTTCCCAGTTATTCATATGGTACATGTCCATTATTGGAACTCTAGGGATATTGTCTCTAAGAATTGTAGGTATACCACCAATACTGCAAAATAACTTATAATTTAGTATATTGACCATGTTTGTTTTGTTCATAAAAAATACCCAATTTCTAAATCATAATTTAGATATTTACCTCTATTATGCCCCATAAACCTACGGATGTTGCATCGAGGGAGTTGTAGAATTCTGCTAAAATTGTAGACCCCCAATAATAATCTGGTATACTATCAAGATCTTGTAACACTTCAAGCCAACCAACGTGAAAAATAGTGGTTGAGTTTGGAAAAAACGTCTGACCCAATAACCATAAGATAAACAACCTTTAGAGTTCCTCATATTCGGCGACATTTGTTGAGCCTGCCTTGTCCGTTTAAACGCTGAACAATGTATTCCACTTGGAATTCCATAAATGAAATTCAAATTGGGTGGGTGGGGGGGGGGGGGGGGATTCCTATGATAAGAATGATATCATCTAATTAATTGTTTTGCATTAATCAAGATTTTTTTAAAAATGAATTTAAATTTAAGTTAAAAAAACTTACCAATTTCAAAGTACGTGAAATGGAACGTGTGCGTCGTAAGTCACCACCTATCTATAATTAATCTTGTAAGTGTGCAATTGCATTTCTTGTGATTTACATAATAAAACCATTAGGGATGTCTGTCCACTCTTTCTCAGACTGGATGGGGTAGACCTAGATAAACAACATCTAAACCTTTGTATCCAGCTCTCATTTTATAATAACTTGACCGCTCTTGATTCCCCGACACATTACCTGCAACTGATTCGGGACCATCGACTACACTAGGTGAAGCAAACTCTGGAGCACCATTTTGAGCATGATTGACATTTGTAGCAGGCACCGGTAGTCTTTCACTTTTCCGATCTCTTTTTTCCTTAAAATGTTTATGAAATCCATCATCACCATTATTTTATACTACAAATTGTAAATAAAAAGTAAAAGTTTTATTTTAAAGAAATTAGGAAGAAGAGAATGGAGTGGCGTGAGTGAAAAATTTTGTAAATGAAAGAATTTATAAGGTTTTGAAATTGTAGCCGTTGGGGAAAGAGACGTTTGGTTTTTACCGTTGGCGGATCATGTACGCCTGCCCGCGGATCTTCAGCAACCTCCCTCGGATCTTTTCCGATCGTCGGCGGTTTTTCTGCAGCTACCACGGATCTTCTACACCCGCGCGTTTATTCACCAACCGCCCATTCCTTTTCCCATGGTGGAAATCCACCTTTGTCCATCCAACTGGATTTGCTAATTTTATTTTATGTTCAGTTTCATAAGAACTGTCCTAACAGGGTGCAAAACTCGTATATTTGGTTTGGGTTTGCAAATCATATGCCTAATGGAGATTTTGGGCAGCTAAGAGTGCGCAATATACACCTTTTGTTTTACATTGGCTCCGTCCTTTCCCTGAACCTTTGTTACTGAATTCAATACAAATTGGCGAATGAAATTATTTGATGGTCCATGTACCATGTTGGAGGTCAAATAGAAATTTGCATAGTGTGAAATGGTAGTCAAGGCAACGGTTTTTTCTTCTTTCTTTTATTAATTTCATCTGGTACATTGATATAGCCGATTTAAGAAATCGGAAACCTCGCAGAAGTATTTCAAGATCATAATACAATCATCCAAGCTATAGTATCTCCTTTAATTCTTGCCTAACAGTTTTAGCTCTTCATACTTAAGAACAATCTTAGAGGACATTATCTTATTTTCTTTCATAAGAAGAGAGAGGACCAATCATCAAGGGGCCACACTGATTTTGAAACAAAACCAATATATATCACTGCACAATGATTGGATCATATCGAACCCAATGTTAAATATGCAAATAAGATGAACTGGGTTTTCATGTTTAGATAATAGTGGCCCAAGTAACAATAACAATATCCAAGGTAATATCCATAGTATTAATGGTAATATGAATCGATCTTGAAAGGATCAGATCAGAACAAATCGGGGTGATTCATCTTTCGAGATGTGGTAATGATTATAGTATTTGATGATGATCTTGACCGAGTTACTGTTTTTTTTTGTTTCCATATCTTGATTTGTTGTTATTCTTGTTGTTGTTGGTGATTTTCCTCCAAAAGACATTGCGTTTCTCACAACATGCAAATAAGATGAACTAGGTTTTCATGTTTAGATTTCCTAAGGAAATCAAGATAACAGTGCCTCAAGTAACAATAACAACATCCAAGGTAGTATCCATGGTAGTAATGGTAATCTGAATCGATCTTAAAAGGATCAGATCGGAACGAATTGAGGTGATTCAGCTTTCGAGATGTGGTAACGGTTATAGTATTTAATGATGATCTTGATCGAGTTATTGTTGTTTTTGTTTCCATATCTTGATTTTTTGATATTCTTGTTGTTGTTGGTGATTTTTCTCCATGAAAAGACATTACCTTTCACTTGAGATGACTTTTCAGTCGATCGAAGATAAACAACAATAACCCAAACTAGAATATATCCCAAATCAAAATACAAAGTTACTAAACCTAAAAACTATCACCGAAATCAAAACCATGCTAATGAGAAAGAGTTAGAATAAGAAATCAACAAAAGATATAAGGAAATATATATCAACAGTAAAAAAGATTATATCTAAGCCTAGATTTATAAACTATTGGATTCAAACCAAGAGTCCAAAGGAAATGACGAAAATCAAAAACAAATACGAAAGATTAAGTAAATGATGTGGGTTGACATCTACTCATACCTGCTTCTTCAAGGTTTCATGTGTTGATGGGGGGGAAGGAGTTTTAGGAAAGCAGGAGAGGAGAGAGAAACCGATTTGTCATACCTTGGCCGCCAACAAATATCTACATCCTCCAAACTTATATAAACATCCACTCACCCAATACTTTATTTTGACGCACCTCTTGCATACCATCTGTATATTTTTGCAAATTTCTTCATATTTTTCCCTCAACTTCTTCAAAATCTCTATTTCAATCAATCTGATTTCTAAAATGGATTGTAAGTTGGGAAATAATGGGAAAAGGTTGTGGATATTTATAAATTTATGTGGCAATGAATGTTTTTCCGAATGCTGGATAGAATATTGGAAGATTCAGACGACCAAAGAATAGAATCCATACTATGTTGCAATTATATACAGGAAAGAGTCCATCAGCTCCATAGCCCAGAATAGTAATCAGAAGAAGAAAATTTAGAGATTTCTAGTAGAATACCACAAAAAGATGACGCGTGATTATTTTACTGATGGATATGTGTATTCTGGTCAAGATTTCCATCTTCGATTCTGCATGGGTCACAACCTGCTAACTAGAATTATCAGAGAGTTTTGTCAAGCTGAATATAAATTTTATTATCAATATAATGCACATAATATGTCATGACATAGTCCCAGCAAAATATCACTATAAATCTAAGGATTCTATGCTCTGTGGTACTCGTCAATGCCATTGATGAGTACATTCATATGGGAATAACAACCGCATATGCAAATCTCATTTTGAAACTGTACTATTGAACCCTTATAGTGTAAGTTTTTTACAGAAACCAACTCAAAATAATGTCAATCGTGTAATTGTGGAAAATGAAAAAAATGTGTTTTCTTGGAAATGCTAATATTTTTTGTTGCATGCATTGGCTTTGGACATGATGCCTTTTTGATTGGCAAGGTCGGTATTAAGGTGACCTCACAAAACTAACAGTTCTTTTGGAAGCTTTAGCTACTTAATATTTTGGGACATGGCATATATTTTCTGACTTTTTGGGTTCACAAAATGACATAAATGTTTTGTGTAAACCACCTTTGTTTGAAGAACTCGAGTATGAAGTCGCTCTTACTATAAATTTCACCATCAACCACAGTATCTAAAATACAGGATATTATCTGGCGGCAGACACAATCCATATAGAATGATCAACTTTAATTAAAGTCTATAATGAGGCTGGTAGGCTTCTTGATAGATTTTATTTTATTCTGAAGCAAATGACAAGAGAAAAAATGTTGAACACGCATTTAAAATTATGAAAAATAAGTTTGGGATTGTTTGCGGGTCATATCGTTCTTTTACACTAACCAAATTCTGGATTTAGCAACCAAGATTAGCAACAGCGCTAGAGCAGTTGCTAATTCGCAACTAAAAAGCAGTTGCTAAATTTTAGCAACAGCTAATTTCTCTTACAAAACTCGCAACTGCTCATCTTCTGTTGCTACTAGCAACTGCGGCAAATTCACGCATGCCACTCGTCTGCGTGCCAAGTAACACCTATTGTTATTTTTCTACCCAGTCAACTTAAACCATTTTGAATCAGACAGATGATTCCACCCTAACACCCATACTTTCTCTAACCATAGACTTCAGAAATCTTATCCCTTCTCTATTTTATTTTCTATTTTCATTCATTCTCTCTATTTGGCCGAAAGAAGAAGAAAAAGAAGAGGACGAAGAGATACGAGCAGTAGATAGTGGTGAAGCAAAAGATATTGGTGCACAGATCGCACCTATCGTTAAACTTGAAGAAGTTTACAACTGGTGAAGAAGCTCTTATCTAAATCTCAGTGATTTAGTTTTCTAATTCGAATTTGATTTGATTTTGTTGTTTATTGGTTTGATTTTTTGTTGTTGATTGTGTGTAGAAAAGAGAAACTGTACCGATTTGATAATGATGAAATCAATAGAAAGAGGAGTTGAAACTTTGAAGATTCTTAAACATGAACATACTGAGAAAGTTGGGTTGGTTATGAGACAATCTAAGCCATTCAAGATCTGTGTTAATCATCTAGGTTTGTTGTTTTCTGTTTCCGACTTGATTTTGGTTCTATTTGAGGTGTTGATTTGATCTGTGAGATTTGATTAGTTTTTTTTTTTTTGTGAATTTGATTCTAGTGTTCCAACAATTTCGATTAAAGAACAGAATGAGAAATCATTGAGAATTCTGGCACGCTACTAATTTTTCAACTGTATTGAAAGAAGAGTTGTTCTGTATATGATTTTCATTGATTTTAAGTCTTTGTTCTGTATATTTTGAAGAGTCTTTGTTCTGTATATAGTTTAGGACAGTCCTTTATGTTAGTATTTTGTTTGGGAGTTCAGGCCAGAGATCCATATTTTACATATCTTTTTAGTAGCAAAGGGCTAAGGGAACGGGTATGTAATTTTTTCGTGCTAAGCTGTGGTATGGGTGTGACATTCTCCTTTATCATTTATTGATGATCACAGTGTACTCTCATTACCAATGCATACATAAATACTCATCCAACAACTAAGGATCATCTTTCAAGCTGGACTTGGAACTTGGAATGATATTATATGTCCTTATGCCTGCTTCAGGCATAAGTGTACAAAAAGTATTAGTTACTTTGCTTTCTGTCCAAAAACTGATTCCTTTGCTCCTTTCTAGGCTTTTACGCTACGCTCTATGACTTCCCATCCTGATGGGCATACTCTATTTTGAATGGACGATAAATTGAAGGTATGGGGATGCCTATCATGTATCCTGTAATGCTATGTCTCAGAAGTGCACTACATGACACATTTTCTGTTTTTTCTTGAACCCTAGAATTTCTCATGGGAGCCTATAAATTGTCACAATGTTGTTGATATGGGGTGGTCTACATTGGATGACCTTAGTATTCACGATGGGAAGCCTTTAGCATGCTCTCCTATCGAAACTCTGTTGACGTGTGGGTTGCAGATATTTCAGTAAGATAAATTTTACCCTCCTCTTGTTCTTTTTATGCATTTGATGTACTAGTAAAATATCTTGGGTTAAATTTTTTACATATACGAGATTTTTTATTCCAGTTAATGGAGCCACACGGAGTTGGTGGTACACCCCAGTTATTTGGCATCAAGGCACTAAAAAGTCCAGTACTGAGAAGCATACCAGTCCCCGTGCGTACGAGGCTACGGAGTACAGAAACATATGTGTTGATAGTAAGTCATCTCTTCTCTGACGTTAACCTAGATACAACGCTATACTGTCACGACTTCTGAATTCTTAGTCAATCTTTGTGTATGCTGAAGCCACTTTGACACTTCATGTCTCATTATTGATGATTTGAGAAATGGAGATATTTTCTTTTGCTATCAAATACTGTATGATTTTTATTGCTTATACTGAAACAAGTTATTTCATGTCTTGTATAGGTTAACTGTAATTTATCTAAAGAAATAGTCTTTCAACACATGGAGTGGGTTATCCTAATTATTAAATGTTGGGTACTGTATTTGGTGGTCAACAAGTCGGTCATTTATATGAATATGAGTTTTCCTTTTCTTCTTTGTAGTATCACCTATGTCATGAGTCGTACCTATTTTTGACTTTTAATAATTCAAAGTGGCAACTTGAACTAAGGTCCACCTACTCTCTATCTTGTTTTCCATGGTTAAGAGTTAAGATACACGGTATTAGCAGAACTAAAATTCAGATTCTCAAGATCAAATGGTTGAAATAATGTTTGATAGAAATTCTTTGCCTCGCCACCGTATTGTGGCTTGTAATATATGACATGTATTCAGGGGGTAAAATCATGTTTGGCCAGTTATATAAAATCCCGGCTGATGTTGGAATAAAATGTCTAGATACTGTTCGTTTGAGTATGTTAAATAGTTCAGCTATAGTCGATCTTTAATCTTGGTTCTTTCATAACTTTATCTTCTTTTTTGCTTTCTCTAAAGCTACTGACATATTGCTTTCTAGTCTGTTTTGGGTCCGGCGTGAGCCAACTCTCACTCGTAGGCCATCTAGCAGAAAATCAGTTTTATGGTATCTTGGCTGAGGTTCAGTTTCAGTGCATACTTAGTGTGTGTTTGAGAGTGTTTTAGATGATTTTTTTGGTACAGAAACTTAAATCATATACAATTGCCATATAATATCGAGCAACCTAACATTTTCATGTTATGTTATATTTCAGTAAGGATAATGTCCATCACATCCTTCAAGATTTAGCATAAAATTGCCATATAATATCAGGCAAGCATTCTAATCGATACTTGTTGGATTTAAGTTCTTTCTTTGTGTCCAGAGTAATTGACATATTTCTTTCTTTTCTGTTTGTAATTTTTACAGTGTACAATTTTCCCATGCTCTTGAGACCAAATACCCTGATCCTGATTTATATTGGAGAACATTTGGTGACAAGTATCATTTTGCATACATTAGATTCAATGGTTATGTCTTAATACAGCATAGTTCACATATCTATAGAGTTTTTTTCCTTGCGTGCGGTCTTCAACTTCAGTTACTGAATTTTTTATGATCTAACTTTAACAGGAACTCAATACACACAACAATCTTATAAAGTTAGTGATGTTTTTCCCTTTAAGTGGATAGAAAAAAAATGGGGAGAAGGATTCCATGTAACATCAGTGGCAACTGGTGAAAGCCGATGGGATGAAGTCATGTCTTGCGATGCGGGCTTCAGTGATCAGGTAGATTTTAAACTTCATTTCATTCATTATTTTAAATGCATTAATGTTCTTCTGACTCATACTTTCTCCATTGTAAAACTTAAGTTGACGGCCTCGTAGCCTTATCCTAAAACTTTACTCTTGCAGTACTAAGGGTCCCTGGGATGGAACAACTTAAAAGTTAATTGGAGCAGAGGTATGCTATTGGAAATAACCACTTTACAAGGTAAGCTAATATGTTCCGTTTCTGAATGCTGCATACTTAGGTCCTGAAAGTTATTGATGATCCAAATTTTCTTGTTGTTTGCACAGGATGAAGACCTTGCTGATTTTTACGAGATCTGCAAGGGGTTGGATTTGGCTAGGAACTTCCAGTTTCCAACTTTGAGACGGGTTTTTCTTACAACACCATTACTTGGCCTGGAAATGTATTTGTTGTTTTGTCAAAGTGAGTTTATTTTCCTCTTTCCTGTTATTGCTGAACAAAATTTTGCCAATAGATATTTTCTTATTCATATTTTCCCTCTTTTCATCTGTGCAATGAAAGAGTTCATGTATTTCAGTTTAATTAAACAGTATAGGCAGGTACTTCATGTATTTGTATTTCAGTTATTTTTTTTTGCCTTAAGAGACATCCAACAATGTAGAGTTCATTTTCCTTTGAAACATTTTTTAGGACTCCCTTGATGTAATGTTAAGTTAATAGATATATTCAAATGACAATTCTTGTTGTGTCATGTATTTTATGTTGTTTTTTTATTAAAGAAAATGTCTTTTATGTTGTGTTACATAATTCAATTATGCTTTCATGTTGAATGCGTGGGTTATTTGATTGAATTATCAGAATAGGAAGAATCAGGGTAATTGCAGGGAATTGTAGAGTATGAGAACTATCAGATCGAATTACTAGAAATAGGATGAATTAGGGTTTTGCAAGGATTTGGGCTATTGCGGGAGAAATTGGGGGGAAATCGATTTTGACTTGGTTAACGAAGACTTGACCTTTTTTTTGTGTTGCTAAAGTTTAGCAACCGCAAAAATATGTTGCTAAATCTGAACCAGAACAACTATATCCTGTTCCAATAAAAGTATCCCGGAATAAATCTAAAATTAGCAACATAGTAGCAACAGATGATCTCTGTTTCTAAATTTTTGTTTCGCAACAGCTTTTTTCTGTTGCGACTTCCGTTGCTGACCGAAATTAGCAACAGAAGTAGAGCTGTTGCGAAAAACTGCGACAGGGTGTTTATCAACGGCAAAAATTTGTTGCAAACCCAGTCAGCAACAGATTTAGGCTGTTGCTAAACGTTAAATTTGGTGTAGTGTTAGTCCAATTACAAGGAGCATAATTATGCTCACGTGTATAATTTTATATAATATAATTATCGAAAAAATCCGACGTGGAAGAATTACGAAGATGGAGATTTGAGGGCTGATATTAAACCATGATAGGTGTCTTAAACACCTTGATTTAATACCAGTTGGGCAAAAAGGTCATTTCATAAGAGAGTGGTTCTGGAGTCCATCTATGCTTAAGGACGGTAAAGAGGAGTTGTTGAAGTTAGGCGATACTCTGTTATGGGTCAGCTGCAATTTCAGCAAAAAAAAAAGTGTGGGCACCTTCTTACTGGGTAGCCCTTAACAAAGTCTTTGGCGCTTAGATCCTATCCCATTTCTTTTATTTTCCAAAATCAATCGGCGTTAAAATTTATAGGATGAAATTTAGAGAGCTATAGCTATGGATTTCAGTTAAGAAGTGTTAGAGCATTGCTCAGTTGAACCCGCCAACCGTTGCTATGTCAAGGTTGGTTGTCATGTTTTAGTATCAAAACTCAAGAGTCGCTAAATTATAATTACTATAGTCAACTTCGTTAGGTTAGTTTAGGAAGTCTAGAAATGTTGAGATATACAAGTATTACTCTGAATACCTGAAGATTCTGAAAATGTATCGACATTAGCGAAGACATCATCCTTCTACTTGAGGTTAGTAATACTAGACTTGACTTCCATTTCTATATCGTTACTTTCAAGTCGTTTAGATTGAAAACATAAAATGCGAAGTTATATACATGAAACTCTAGTATTAGAGACTAGATCATATTATTATGATCAAAGTGTCAAGGAAGAATATACAAGTTGTGTTGCAGTCTTGGTTTACTGAATTACGATCTTTTGAACTTTGTAATTGTGATATAGACATAATCTTTGTAACTTGTTTACTAGATTGTGCAATGAACTTAGGTTTGATTTCATGCCTAGAAAAACTATGTTTGATTACATGAGTTTAAGGAAGTAGACTTACGAACTTATTTCGTAGTTGAAAGAAATCAATAGGATTGGTGGTCCGGTTTTCATTGAAGATATAAGGCAGGACCGATCCCTACTTATGTTAGGAATCAAGGTAGTACGATCCTTACCCATATTGGGAGTCAAGGAGGCATTGATCCTAACCTATATGGGAATCAAGGTAGAACCGATCCCTACCTACTTTAGAAGTCATGGTAGAACCGATCCCCATATGCGAAACCTATTTCTCTAGTTCGTGTACACTTTAGGGTTTGTGTGTTTTTGGAAATTGGGTTTGCTAAATATGAAAGTTCAAGATGCCAACATAATAAGTAATTTGAACATGTGCATAAATCTTATATTTTATTATTCAAAGATATTCGTTGATACTCAAAGTGAGATCCCAAACTGAAATGTTTGAGAATCTTTTTGTTAAGGTTTTCGAATGTATATATTTTGTTTTTCCAGCAAGCTTTTAAGGATGTGGAAACATCATGAGTACTTGTGAAACATGTGTTACATGGTATGGTGATATAGGTGGTGGAGCATACACATCCAAGAGATCAGGGTCGTACTAGTTCAAACTTTTAAGGATGTGGAGACATCATTCGTACTTGTGACCACTACCTTTTTTTGGTCTTTGTCATTCCTCTCGAGTTTTATTTTGGTCCAATCTGCAAAACAATAAATTTAAAGATGAAAACAAGTTAACAAATTTTGATTATGTACAATAATTTCAAGTTCTTTTTACCAAATTGGTATCAGTTTCACACTCCTTTTGTATCGAATATTTGTATCATTATAGTTACATAAAAGTTTTTTTTTTTAATTACATTAAGAGGACTCGACAAAATTGGTAGAATCTCGACCTTTGAGATTCTTATTATCCTTAGTGAATTTGTTAAAAATATTCTACCTAAGTGTTTGATGTTGGTGTCGTGCATCATTTATGGGATTCATCATAAAGAGTACATAATTTATACATTGCAACATTTTCTTCTATAGTATACTTAGGACCACGAACTCTTAATGGATTTTAGGATGATGTTTCCAATTCTTTTCCAGAAGAACATTAAAAGAAAAAGTAAATAAATGACGAATTAAAAGAGATTTGTTTGAGATGAGTTAAGTTTTTTTTTTTTTTTTGAAATTAGATTGTACAGAAACTGCAATTTAAAATGGGGTGATAGATGGGTATATATATCAGATCATGGTTTTGGATCAACTAGCCATTGGAGGCATGGATAGAGTCGAAAAACTAAGCCTAGCCGCTTAACACCCAAAGGATGGCATCCAGGTTAAATTTAAACCGCACTGCCAAAGCTTAGTCGTTCCGGTAAACTCTCAAATGTGAGAGTTACTAATCTTGTTGCCACTTTAATAGCCCCACAGCGGGAAAAAGATGGAAAAGATAACTATTGGATAGTCCCGTTGGAACCCTACTTGGCGATGGTCATTCCTAAGATGTGATTAGTTTATGGAAAATCTCCATCCATATCTAATGTTAATCTTGTTGTCGGTGCTGGTATTCTTCTTATTAAGGAGGAAGTTGGCGGAAGTATAATCATGTAGTAGTATACCTGTGTAGTTGGGTTTGGCAAGATGGTTTTCTGGACTTATTGGATTAGGGTCTAGGTTCGGCTTTCGCGTATCAAAAAAATGAAAAAACAACAGTAAAGGTGTTGTAAATACGGTTTACTAGGTACAAACTCTTTTAAGCGTGAGGGTATCATCTAGTTGTTGCTTTCCGAAAAAGAAAAAAATAGAACTTATGGAGAATCTATCAACCAAAAAAAATGGTTTCCCAAAATTTGCGTTATAAGCTGATTTATAGAGATTTAGTTTGCTTCGACGTTAATAACTTGAAATTTCGTATAGGAACTAAAATGTTTGTCTCCAAACAAGTCGCCCATATCAAACTCCCCTATATCCGTCACATACGTAAATATTTTTTCTGCTGGACTCAATAGACCTACTATTTCCAAATATATAATTGTTTGCTTTTTTTTTTACATACTTTCTTTTTACTCCATAAAAAGCACCTAGAAAGGGATTTCCATTCATCGTTACATCAAACCCAAATATTAATTAGCTCTTCAATAAATCGATACAACTCTCCGCTTCTTAAAAAAAGATACTTTCACTTTTTCATTTTAGTCTAAAAATAGGCCAAATTAAAAAAGTGAAAATATCTCTTTTTAAAAAACAGAGATAGTATTAACCAAGGTTTTTCAGTATAATAAATGAAAAACCTTCGTTTGATATGACATATTTAGAATCATCTTTGTCTCTTAACTATGCTAAGTGTGCCTTTTTTCCCCAATATGCAACATTGTTAATGGATACCAGTTGAAGAGGGTACCAAACTCGTACATAAACCAAAAAGCACTTTGTTCCATATGGATTTTGGTACCCTCCTATTAAACCGTACCTAGTTAGAAATCGTACAATTTCGAAGGATGTTCCATATGGATTTTGGTACTTTCTCATTAAATCGGTACACCGTTAGAAATCGTGCAATTTCTAAGTCAAATCTATTGTTAGACTTCCACGGAATAGCCAATAATGAAGTCTCCGCTGCATTAAAATGCTTCGCATGATATGAATTAGGGTTGAGATTTGTAGGCATTTAGTACACATGTCATGTCCAGGGGCGGAGCCATTTCAAAGCAAGTGTACACCCAGCCCAACTAGCTCACAAGTTTTTTTTTTTTTTTTCTTGCACCCCTATCAGGATTTTGTTTCCCCTTAGTGAAGTTTCTAGCTAGCTCCGCACCTGGTCATGACTCATGAGCATAGTTTGTAAGTTCGCGAATTATATTCGTGTAATTTGCGAATCCGTTCGTATCGTCCGTACTTTCCGAACTCCGACTTAAATCTGAGAATTTGCAATCCATATAATACTTTGCCACGTCATTACTAAATTACCATTTTCTATTACATTTTTCGCTTTTAAAATCTTACATACGTGGGAATCTACCAAAGAGTTAAGGCTAAATCCTGAATCAAGCTAGAAAGCGCTCTTTGATGAGCCTGCGTAGTATTAGGTAGTTGGTCGAGTAAAGGCTGACCAAGCCGATGATGCTTAGCTGATATTTTCGGATGATCAGCCACACTGGGACTAGACACGGCACGGACTCCCACGGAGGGCGGCAGTGGGGAATCTTGGACAATGGGCGCAAGCCTGATCCAGCAATATGGTGTGAGTGCAGAAGGGCAATTTCGCTTGTCAAGCCAAACGACTCCATCGATAAGAGCTCTTGGGAGTCATCAGCCTGTTATCCCCGGCGTACCTTTGATCTGTTGAGCGAGAGCCCTTCCCGAAGGTCTAACCTAGGCAACGAAAAAGGGGCCCGAGACTTCATCAACACTAGAGGAGTGAGAAGTTGGTTCACCAAACCCCGACCCAGCGTCACACCTTCTCCAGGTCCGAAGGGATCCAGTGCCCTTAGATCGACTCCTCCCGGAATTGCGTTATCGGAGCCGAACCAGGAATGGATGTTAGTAGACACTGGACACTTTTCACCAGTTAGAGAGGCCCTCTTTAATACATCCAGAAAAGATGTTCACAAAGGCCAGAAAGAGTTTCCATCGGTGTCATCGTGGATAGAGATTGAATGATTCCCCCTAGACAGATTGATGTAGGTGTTGCGAAGAAGAAAACTCTCTTTTTATCGCATGCCTGCAACTGACTGTGCATTGTTTTTCTGTTGGTTGTTAACCAACGAAAGGTTGGGAGTTTACTGACTTGGAAAGATATAGATCAATGTGCTTGGCCGATATATGAAATTATATACTTGA
This sequence comes from Papaver atlanticum, assembly GCA_023531105.1. NCBI lineage: Eukaryota > Viridiplantae > Streptophyta > Magnoliopsida > Ranunculales > Papaveraceae > Papaver > Papaver atlanticum. The sequence continues at coordinate 2,145,873 of JAJJMB010009088.1, read as the reverse complement.
TGTAGATATATAGCATCATTTAAGTAGATATAGTGGTACGTAGTGGTGATAGTACTATTGCCACCAAATGGCTTCGAAAGAATCAAGGTGCATGCCGCTCTCACTAGGGACTGCCAGTGATATACTAGAGGAAGGTGGGGATGACGTTAAGTCCGCATGGCCCTTATGTGCTGGGCCACACATGTGCTACAATGGCAATTACAGTGGGAAGCAAGGACGTAAGGCGGCGAATCCAGAAAGATTGCCTCAGTTCGGATTGTTCTCTGCAACTCGGGAGCATGAAGTTAAAATCGCTAGTAATCACGGATCAGCATGCCGCGGTGAATCTGTACCCGGTCCCTATACACACCACCCGTCACACCCATGGAATTGGTTTCGCCCGAAGCATCGGATCAATGATCATCCATTCCTTACCTTAAAAGGCAAGTGGGGGTTCGATCGTCTGTGGTTTCCGCCAATATCTTGATCATCTAACCAAGGAGCATCATGTTGGCTTTGAAGCAGCTGCATGGTATTGACATTTTGTAGACGTGGTTTGGTTATTCCCATTTGTCTCTATCTATTGGTGGGGAGGTACATGAAGATAAAGGAAGCTCGAAGAGGGGATGAATCTATATGTATAACAAGTAAGTAGACAACCTAGGTGAGTTAAGTAGATTTATCTTACTCGACTAAAAGGAGAGGCCTCTACGGTCGAGTTCTTTCTTTGCTTTCCCCGATTGGAAGAACTCTATCACCCTACTCATGAATGTCTTTTTACGACATTATCTGGATGGTTCCCCGGTTCCCAGGGTTAAGGTATTCCCTATTATAAGCCTACTCAGATTAGAACTAGTTGATTATCTTTCGCCGGCCAACCTTCGCCTGCTGAGATCCCAAGTCTCTAAGTGGGCCCTCTTGGCGAGGTCATTCACTAGCTAAATTGAGGGTTTTCCTTTGACTTGGTTGTCGATTGAAATGACATCGTCGCGTTGGATTGGGTCCATAGAGTTATGGCCCGATTCATGATTTGTAAGCAGAGTTTTTGTATTCAGACCATGTGAATTCCTTATATAAACTCTGTTCTCCTTATGCCAACATAGATGGTAAGGGTGATATTCTTTTTCAACGGTGGCCCACCAAAATATATCATTGACACCCTAGATTTCATACTGTTCTGGATCACTCTGTGTTTCACACTCTTGGACCTCCCTACCATTGGAAAAGCAAGTATATTGTTGATGTTGGACTGAACGCCACGTAACATCGACTCCTTTTACGCAATTATGAACTAACCTTTCTCGATTCCAATGCAACTTCTCCTTTTTGAGGAGCAGGCCAGTAAGCTAGTGAGTCAGATGGACCAACAACAACTGGGACAAATCCTTATAACCTTGTCTTTTGTAACACCTCTATCGGAGTCTAGCCTTGAATGCTATTAATGAATTAAACCGCAATAGTTCCTCGTACTCGGAAAGTAATAACGAAAATGGCTAACCCAATAGCAGATTCCACCGCTGCCACCGTTGGAACCAATGAAGCAAATGATTGACCCTTCATATCATCTGAAGAAACGGAGAATGCCATTCGGGAGTAAACCCGATGAACAAAGCTATAATCGAAGAAACAAAAACTAGGATTCGATAATACTAATAGACAGAAGGTCTACCCGCCATCTAAGCTTAGGCGCAGCTATCGACCGCTGGCCCAAAGAAACGAGGTACAGAGAGGTCCGGCTGACCCTAAACATCTCTTCCTGTTCCGGCCTCCTCAGAAGGAACAAGATCACCTTTGGCATACTACGAACTGTGCGATCTTGTTTACCTTCTTTTTGTCAGTCAGAGAGACCTGACCTTATGCACCTACAAATCTAGTCTCTACAAATAGAGCGCCTCCTTCCAGAGATCCCAATACTTCTAGACCTTCCAGTTCATAGAAATATTAACAACTCTTGCTTTCAGCACGACACTTAATGGCTTGCCCTTCTTTTCCACCCCAAAGAATCAGATATCGGTACCGCCTATGCGCAAGATGGGTCTCCTTTCTTTGACTAGATAGAAACTAGCTCTTTATGCCTTAGCTATACATCCTTTTTACAAGACCATATTAGCCTTTTCCTGGTAAAGAGAAGAGGTGCAAACTCTTCATTCTTTACCAAGTTTGACTTCTTTACAATGCTAAAATCAAAATATGGAACATACTTTCCAAGTGGAACGCTTCAATTATTACCAAGATTCATGAATATCATAGAAAATCAAACATTGGCATCTTTCCTCAGGCAAACTAATGCCTCAGCTAATCTTATACTCGGTCAGGATTGGGTTCTTTATACTCTGCGGGATCCGCTTGCTTATATGATGGGCTTATTTTCCTTACAATTAGAAGCAAAAAGATACGCCTTTCAAACAAGAAAAGCAGTCCCGATTCGTACTTCGTGGACGGTCTCATTGATGCACTTATACCCCGTCCCCCGGATTACAGGATGAGACAAACCCAAGATAGTAAAAGACTACTTCCCGTCTCTACTTTAAGAGGCTTGCTTGCTGGATCCTGGTAACTTAGGAAATGTCTGCTGACATGGTTGCACAAGTGCCGCAGTCTTCTCTTTTCCTGAAACTGGTAACTAGGAGAGGAATCTAGTTTCTAAATACCTTGAAATTAGCTATCGTCGAAAAGGCCCTTTAACCTACGTTTCAATAGTCAACTGAGGGAAAGCTCCTCGGATAGATAGCTAAACCAATCCATAATTTGAGCCATTCGTTTTTTTCAATGTTCGGTCTAGAACCAAAGTACCACCCGTAAACTTGATGAGTCATCACGTTCTTTCCATCTGTCCCAGCGTCATTACTTCCACGACTACTCCATTCAGGTCGCACCAACAACGGTCAACGATGGCGTATCAATTTTGCAGCCAGTTATCGTCGACTTCTAACTTCATCGCAGATTTACACTTTGTCACAATGTCCATCGTAGGAATCAAATCCCGACACCAATTTTATCCCTACACAACCAACATACATGTTATTTGGTGATTATATTGCATATATCATATGTCTAGTTCATTTAAACCACAAAATCACAGTACCTATGCGATTATGTTAAAAAATTATTGTTTTACAATTTATTGAATACAGAATTTTATGCGTTGAATTTGCATTCCTAAAACGAATTATAAACGAGCGTATTTCCGAATTATTCCCGAATCACGAACCGTTGACCGAATAGTGGACCGAATTTACATTCCGCCAAAACGTACTCATGCGTTTGGTTTGCCATCTCGAAGGTTTCCTGTATCCCGAATTGCTAACTAGGCTCATGAGTTTGATGGACTTTTGGAGTGCATGGGATGGCACCAGGCGTGAAGTCCTTTTCAACTAGGTGCTTAGATAGAACCTGTTGAAAATATTGCTCGCCGACGGAATGTCCAAAAAAATTCGAACATGATTGGTTTTAAGCTTATTCCCACCCTTCCAAAATTTGCACATGAAACCAGCCTATCATTTTGAAATGGAAGGAGTATATTTTTTTCGGTTTTCTTTTATTTTGAATTATTATCTAAGCGTATGTTTATGCTACCACATTGCCTTAGTTTGACCTCAATCTTCATTTTTCATTGCTATCAATTATCGACCGGTTTCTATTTTCTACTACTTACGCCACCATTTCACTAGGCTCGCATTATACCCTTAAACTAGTACGGAGAGTCCCATTTGACAGACAGAAATGCGATGATTTTGTCATTTTCGTACTCGTGCAACTATAAAAGAAGTAAACGGGATTCGAGAACATGATCATTGATCTAACTTCCATATAATACATGTTCTAAAATCAAGTTTCATGGTAACTGAACTCTTTCCTTCAGGAAAGAGCTCCAAAGCGGTTTGCTCGAAAGTATAATAGCCCTTCCACACTCAGATGCCGAATGTAATTAATATTTTTAGGAAAAATCAGAATAAAGGAACAGTCACTTCACCAGTAATCACCACAAGAACAAATCCCATCCTTGAAATGGTGGAATCTGCATCTGTCTCTGACTACTATCTCCCTATCAAAAATCTCTGAAATAAGCTTTATAGCAGAATGACAGTCAACACAAACACGCAAGTTTTTCATAATTCGTATAGTAGATCCTTTATCAGTAGCAATAAGCCCAAAGGCGATAGCTAACTTCTCACTGTGGTAGAATAATGCCCTCTCTTTCTCCTCATTTTCTACATCAAAGAACACCTCGGTGGTGCTCGCTATGTGACCTGCTGCTCTTAACCGCTTTGAGATCTCATCAATCATCTCGTAAATTTCGTTCGATCTAGGATGGATCTTCTCCTCTACTCCAAACTCGTGAATTTCACCATTGATCTCCATTGAACTACAGCCAGGAAGTTTACCAATCTTCTTCCGCTTCATCAAAACTCTCACCCTGGCTACATCATTCCATCTTCCAGCATTAGCATATATGTTTGACATAGTTGTTAAATAACCTCCATCTTCATGATCTAGTTCAATCAAGTGCTTAGTTGCATACTCAGCTAGCTCAACATTACCATAGGTTTTGCATGAATTCAGTAAAGCACCCCAGACTCCGATATGAGGAACAAGTGGCATTTTTTGAATAAAATCATAAGCTTCATCCAACAACCCAGCACGGCCAAGGAGATCAACCATGCAACCATAATGCTCAAGTTTGGGTGTGATCCCAAACTGTTTTTGCATTTTCTCGAATCTATTTCGACCTTCATCTACCATTCCTGTGTGCGTACATGCACATAAAACTCCAATCATGGTAACTTCATTGGGACGCACTTCTTCATCTAGCATTCGATAGAATAACTCCAGCGCCTTCTTACTTTGACCATTCATGGAGAAACCCATTATCATCGCATTCCAGGTAACAACATCCCGGTCGGACATCAAATCAAAAACCCGTTGAGCACTTTCTAAAGCTCCACATTTCGAATACATATCCACCAGAGCAGTACATAACATCACATTCAAACTGAATCTGTTTTTATCAATGTACCAATGTATCCATCTCCCTGTTTCCAAAGCCCCGACTTGGGCACAAGCAGAAAGAACACCCACTAAGGTCACGATATTAGGTTTCACATTCTCAATTTGCATCTTGTGAAAAAATGACATGGCTTCGTTGACCCTCTTATTCTGAACAAACCCACCAATAACTGAATTCCAAGACACTACATCTTTCTCGGGCATCGACTCAAAGAACCGAAGAACTACTTCAGTTTCACAATGCTTTGCATAGCCACTTAACAACATGTTATGCGTTAGTAAATCTTTAATAGGCGCTTCATCAAATAAAATCTTAGCGAGTTTCATATCGCCGATTTTTACATACCCAGCAATCATTGTATTCCAAGCAATAACATCCTTTGTTGGCATTTCATCAAATATCCGTTGAGCCATTTTCATATCGGTACCAGACTGATTCACATAACCTGACATAATAGCAGTCCACGAAACTGCATCTCTTACAGGCATTTCATCGAACACCTTATGAGCAATTCTAACATCCCCACAGCTAACATAAAACTCAATCAAATTCGTCGCGACATAAATATCTTTCACCAAACAAGATTTCATCAGCTTCCCATGAACCCATTTTCCTCTACGAATATCCTGTAAATTTGCACAAGCTCTAATAACAAATGGGTACGTAAAATGATCAGATTGAATGTTTTCAGCTCTCATTTGACTAAAAAATGCAAGTGTTTTAATAGGTTCTTGGTTTTTCTGGAAACCTCTAATCATGGTGTTCCAGACAAAAGTAGTAGGTTCATGCATTTGACCGAATAATTTGTTGGCGTAATCCATTGTACCCAAAGTAGAACAATGAGCGATGAAGTTCCCAACGGCGAAACTGCTTTGATGCAGACCAGTTCTGATAAGGTAGACATGAAGAGCTTTTAGAAATTTGGTGGAGATATTTGTTGGGTTTTTCAAATAAATTAGTGCTTGTTGCCTTTGCACTCGTTCCAACTCTTCCAGTGACTTTAAAAAACCCATCCATTTGAAGTTTTATCAAATGTTCGTTCTTCACGTTTTAAACTTCGAAATGTGACTGGGTAACCGGGTATGGTCCCTCAACTCGGCATGTTAATGAAACGGGTAACCCGACACATACAAGTCGTTTTAGTCATAGATTCAAATTACCATAGATTTATTTATTTTATTGTTTATACTAAGCAAAGAGCCAATGACGGTAATATATAAATTAAACCTTAAGATTTATTTATTTTGTTGATGGAATGTCAAAATGAAGATGAAATCGTTGTAGTTTTGGATAAACTCAAAGCTACTGAATAAAGGCTTGGTCGTGGGTTTGTAGTAGGTCAATAGGTTTCATAACTTTATTAAGTCTGTTGGTGGGATTGTGAAATGGGTCTACTGTTGCCCTAGTAAGTCTGTTGGTGCACTAGGTTACCAAAAAGAGTAAAATTTTTGCTTTTGATGGAGATCTTAGTCAATTTTCTTCTATTCTGGGATGTTACTCTGGAGTTGTGGGTACAAAATACCGCACACTCGTTTTACGTACGAAGTAATTCCGTAAGCGATAAGCGAACATGACCGCATACGTTATATCCAAGATGACGAACCAGATCACGAGAAAGGTGTGAAGATCTATGCGATAATAAAGAAATCGTGCGACAAGGATAAACTCTTGTGCGACATTGATGCACGTCAGATCCGAAATTAGGGGCTTTATTAGCTGTCTTCCACTATGTAAACTCCTATATAAGGATCAGAGCGCCTTTGCAAAAGAGAGAGATCTTTATGGGTAAGAGATAATATATTTAGGAGAGAGAGAGAGTTATTTGCTTTCCAAGTTAGGGTTTTCCCTCATCATCTTTGTACTTATTCTAAGATTTAATAAAAGATTTTGAGCATTTCATCATGATTTCTTAGATTATTCCATAGATTATCAATAGGGTGCGGTTGTGGGATTTCCTGCAACTACATTTTGGCGCTAGAAATTAGCTCGGAATAATATACCCTGTTGGTGAAATTCTTTAAAAACAAGTCTAAAATTATTCATAGTTTTTCATCGCTGCAATAATAATCTTTGATAGTTTAAAAAAAAAAATCAGATCTATAAAAACAAACCAAAAGTTTACATCTCAGAAGTAATTTTCATTCATAACAACCTCAATTCTTTAGTTCGTCAAGGGAAGATATTATTTCAACAAATTTGGTGAAATCATTGATTCCGCGAAAATGGATGAAAGAAGTAACAAACATAGAAAAATCTAAGAACAGATCCAACATAAGAACAATTACAGAAGCAAGGCAGATGTTAAAACACAAAGCGAACAAATGGAAGCAGTAAGGATCATCAAAACAAAAGAAGGAAGCAGGAGTATACAGTGTAACTCAATAACAAAAATGGCTATGAATGATTTTCATGCAGGAATCACAGGAAAAATACACAAGCGCAATTTTGAAGGAAGGAAAATCATAACGGTGGAAAAAATATCTCCCTTGAAGGAGTGGGAAAAGCAGAAGATAACATTCGCAGCAGATGAGATACCAGAAGATAATTTAAGGCGAATAGATCCCCTGGTGATTACAGTAACTGCAGAGCGAAAAGAAAGAAATGAAAGCGCGAAAGTATCAGAAGAATGGGCGATAAATAGAACCTTGGTAGACACGGATAGTTCGGTGGATATCTTATTTTATCGCGCATTCCAGGGTATGGGATACAAGGATGCGGATATGATGCCCTCAATATACAACATTCATGGTTTTAATAAAACGACAACCAAGCCAAAAGGTGAGATAACCATGCGAATACTACTGGGAGAAATAGAAACGCAGATAACCTTATGCGTAGTGGATGTAGAATCACCCTACAATATGCTATTGGGACGACCGTGGGTACATGCGATAAAAGGAGTAGCGTCAACTCTTCATCAGTGCGTGCGTTTCCCAATAACAAGTAGAATATGCAAAATCAAAGGAGATACTAGGAGTGCGAAAGTATGCAGTCAAATAGATGTGAAGAATTATGAAGGACGCTCAAAGAGGCGAAAGGATAGATGGAAGAAGGCAAAAGAATTAAAAAAGGAAGAATAACTAAGAGTATACATGACCAAAGCACAATAAGGGAAAGGAATACCAAGCGAAATTCCAGAAAAAGAAGGCGAACCGACACACAAAATAAAAGAACCATCACCGTTAGGAGAACCAAAGGAGAATTTCACTGCAGCAGAGCCAACAAAAGACGTCAACATTGGGACAGAGGAAAAACCAAGGATATTAAAGATTGGAACAAAGATAGACAAAGAAGAAGAAGAAAGAACAATCAATCTCCTACGGGAATATAAAGACGTCTTTGCATGGAGCATGGACGAAATGCCAGGCATAGATCCTAGTGTCGCATGTCACAAGTTAGATATCAATAAGAACGCAAGACCATTCAAACAAAGGATAAGGAAGATAACAACAACATATCATCCTCAAATAGAGGCAGAGTTGCAGAAAATGTTGGATGCGGGAATAATTAGACCAGCAAAGTACCCTGAATGGATAGCAAACATGGTGGTCGTACCAAAGAAAAATAAGGGAATAAGGATCTGCATCGACTTCAGTGACCTGAATAAAGCGTGCCCAAGGGACAGTTTTCCACTCCCAGATATACCGCAAATGGTAGAAGTAGCATCAGGAAACGAAAGATTATCACTAATGGATGGATATTCAGGGTACAATCAGATCCCATTGGCGGAAGAAGATCAAGAACACACGGCTTTCTTCGTGCCAAGAGGATTATATTGTTATAATCGAATGCCTTTCGGTTTAAAAAATGCTGGTGCGACATATCAAAGAATGGTTGAAAAGTTATTCGCTAAATGGGTGCATACGGCATTAGAAGTCTATGTAGATGACATGCTGGTGAAAAGCAAAAAGGCGAAAGATCATGTTGAAAACTTGAGAGAGATATTTGAACAAATGCGGCAATTCAAGATGAAGATAAACCCAACAAAATGTATCTTTGGAGTAGCATCGGGAATTTTTTTAGGTTACATCGTATCAAAGCAAGGAATAGAAGTTGATCCAGAAAAGGTGCAAGCGGTTCGTGACGTGCCATCACCCGCAACCATAAAAGACGTGCAGAAATTAAATGGGCTACTAGCCTCGTTAGGGCAGTTCATTTCGCGCTCATCATACAAGTGCAAACATTTTTTCAACATCCTAAAGAAGGGGACCAAGTTCGAATGGACAGAAGAGTGCGAGAAAGCGCTACAAAGTATTAAGAACTATTTAATGAATTTATCTATTTTGCAGAAACCGGAGCCAGGAGAAGATCTATTAATATACCTAGCATCAACACCGCACGCATTAAGTGCTGTATTGCTTCGCTTGGATCAAGGAGTTGAAAAGCCAATATACTACATAAGCAAAACCTACAATGCCGCAGAGAAAAATTACTCAAAGATTGAGAAGCTTATCCTTGCATTAGTCTATGCAACATAAAAGCTCCGAATTTACTTTCAAGCCCATAAGATTAAGGTACTGACAGAAGTACCAATTGAATCAGTGATGAAGAATTCGAAAAGATAGGGAAGAATAGAAAGATGGAATGCACAAGTAGGCCACTTTGGAATCAAGTATGAAATGCTATCTTCACCAAAATCACAAGTCATCGCAGATTTCTTGGCAGAATTTTCATTAGAAGAAGACGAAAATGTAGAAGAAATGATTTATATAGATGAGGAACAAGGAAATCCTAAAGACTTGTTAACAGATCGTAACTCAAATAGGTGGGAGATACTGGTGGATGAATCATCAAATGGAGAAGGAAACGGAATTGGAATAGTATTCATTTCACCAAAAGGAACAAGAATAGCTTACTCATTTAGGTTGGAGTTCGAATCCACCAATAATGAAACCGAATATGAAGCAGTGGTGCACGCATTACAACTAGCAATTGAAATGAAGCTAGAAGACGCTAGAGTAACCAGTGATTCACAATTGGTAATACGTCAAATAGAAGGAGTGTATAGTACAAATGAGCCATCCTTACAGAGGTATAAGAAGCTTGTCGAAGAGTTATCAGCAAAAATTCCAAACATAAGTTGGAGGCATATATGTAGGAAAGATAACCGATTCGCAGACGCATTGGCCTTCATTTCTTCTATGTTAATAGATCCAACCGCAAGGTATATAAAGATACAGACGCTCTCTTCACCTTCTATCAAAAAAGAAGAAGAAGGTGACGTAGACGTAATGATAGTGGAAGACGAAGAAGTTGAGCGTGCAGATAAATACGCAGATTGGAGAACCCAACTTCATCTATATTTGGAAAAAGGAGAAGTCCCAAGGAACAGATTGGAGGAGCATAAGTTAAAAAGTCGAGCAACAAATTATTATGAAATAAGAGAAGGCGTACTTTATTGAAGGTCCTTCCTTAGACCATCACTCAGATGTTTAACGCGAAAGGAGGGAATGGAAATATTGAAAGCAATACACTATAGAGACGCAGGGAATCATAGTGGTGGAAGATCCTTAGCCCACAAAACAAAGATGCAAGGGTACTACTGGCCTTACATGCATGAGGATGCGAAAGAAGTATCAAGACGGTGCGAAGAATGCCAACGTCACGGAAAAAGGATACATGCACCTGGAGCGGCGCTAAACTCATCAACCAGTGTGTGTCCATTTGCAAAATGGGGCCTAGACATTGTAGGTCCATTTATACCAGGAACAGGGCATATGAGATATCTAATAGTTGCAACAGACTACTTTACAAAGTGGGCAGAGGTAAAAGAAGTCCAACATATTCGAGATCGAGATGTCTTCACTTTCATCTTTGAAAATATCATTTGCAGATTTGGAATCCATGTACAACTAGTCTCTGATAATGGAAAGCAATTTGAGGGCGAAAACATAGAAATGCTACTTAACGCGTTCAAGATACAAAGTGGAAAATCAACTCCATTATATCCGCAGAGTAATGGGAAGGATGAGGCAACTAATAAAACAATTGCCGATATATTGAAGAAAAAGCTTGAAGGACACAATAAAGGATGGTGCGAACAAGTCCATAACGCATTATGGGAGTACAGAACAACACGGAGAGAAGCTACATGAATGTCACCCTTCTGTTTAACATATGGATTCGAAGCGGTACTACCTACTGAAGTCATCATACCCACAACGAAAAAAGAAGCATGGGAGAAGAACTTAAACACAGATTTGATCTTGGCAAAGCTTGATGATTTTAGAAGAAAATAGAGAAATTTCCCTACAACATATGGAGAATTACCACAAGAGGCTATCCAGAGAGTATAACAAGCGAGTCAAAGAAAGAGAATTCCAACCAGGAGAACTAGTTTTACGAGAAATACCGCCTTATCAGAGAGGAGGAGATGGAAAACTAGAGAAGACATGGGATGGACCTTATATAATCAAAAGAGTTGTTGGAAATGGAGCATATGAATTAATGGATCCTGAAGGGAGTAACACGGGGCGAAGACTTGAACACCCATGGAATAGAACTTATTTAAAGAAGTACTATCCATAAGCCATGCGGCAGTTATCATAAATCTGGAGGAAATACTTAGCGAGCGAAATGAATGATGCACAAAAATAACAAGAGCTGGACAAGTTGTGCGATCTTTGGCCCTAACTAGTTATTATGACAGCGAATAAATGAAAAAAGAAGACATAAGAATTGTGCCAATCAAGCGTATGAATGAAAATGAAAAATTCTCCTTCTTTACATACGAGAAAAAGGCAAAAAATAAGACCTTAACAAAAGGCATCAGAAATAAAACCTCAAAAGATGGAGGCTAGGCATCCAATTGTGGCGTGCACCCTAGTTCGCATAATAGCAAGAGGAAAAAATAAGACCTAACGCACGTCATAATTGGGGAAACCCCATATTAGCATGGCTCAGGTGAAAGCTACACCGACCCTTGAAGGGGCATTCAGGGGGAATATAAGGACGGCACCCTCCATTAGGGAGATGAATTGTGTCAAAGACGTTAATATCATGATGCTTTTACTCACGAGAGTAATAAGACTTGTCGTATTAACGCATCAATACATCCTGCAGAGGCAAAAATACAAGAAGTGATAAGGCAAGATCAATGGGTCGTTACTTGAAAGGGTAAAGACCGCCTGCGATTTTGCCACACAATAATATTTTAAGATAAAGTAAGGGCGAGGTTGATAAGACCTCTAACTAGGGGGGCTCAGTAAAACCTCAATATAAAACCCTAAGATAATTTCAACATATAACGATCTCTATTTTGCAGGAAAGAAAACCACAACGAAACAATGAAAGATAGAAAAATACTTAAAGATTAATTAACGCATGTATATAACCACACGATAAGGGAATAAGTAATATCTCTAACAAGCAGAATAATAGAGGCAAGTATGGGAATTAACAAAAGAAAAGTATTATCCTCCTTATCAGAGACAATCTTACATAAAAGTAGCAAGCGTGCTTCAAAAATACATATCCAAGAATCCATAATCAGCCCCACAGAAGACTAGAGGAAAAGAAAAGCTAAGCATTATTGGAAGGCGCGTCTTGATTTAGTGCAGATACTTCAACATCAACCTTGCTGTTGGGGTTAACATCAGAGCTTGGATCTTTGGAAAGACCACCACCAGATCCGTCCTGTTCGGCCCGATCATCTTGAAGTAGAGTTTCTTTGTCTTCATCATCTTCGCTCACATAATCATAGTCACTATCGGGCTCAGGAAGCTTCTCATACGCATCCACCTCAAGGGGTTCCACATCTACTAAAGGAAGTGAGTTGTCAACACAAACTCTATTTGCGAGAATCTAAGCCTTAACATGAGCTTCTTGTGCGGCAACCTTCTTAGTGTTCTCTATGGCAACCTCCATTAAGTTACCAAGATACAAACACCTCCTGTTCGCTCTATCTCGAGAAAAGGAAAGTGCTACTGAGAGTTTCCCACATTCTCTATGAGACTTAGCCAGATCAGACCTCAACTTGGAGATGGTAGACTGGTGCGACCTCTCAGATTCTGCAAAAAAGACATCTAATTAGTACAAGTGTGACAATTCCGCAGCTATAAGATAAGAGCAATTAAGAAACACAAGTAAACTGAGGCAGTCATCTCAATGTGACTACCTTCCCTATGGGAAATGAGGTATTGAGATAAAGTGGCACCACTACTTTTCATATTCTCCATAACCTTATCAAAATCATCACCAACTAAACCTTGGAGACGAGATCGAATATTCTTCTCATCTTGAAGAAGAGAAGCCTTTTCCTTCACAAGGATGTCATGAGACCCTTTTAGCTGCGTATAATGTTCTTGAAGTTTGTTCATTTTCACAGTCAAATTTATCTTACTCTGGATGATCTTCTCATTCTCCGAGGATAATTTCTCCATAGACTCATTATGTTGATTTCTTAACGTGCGAAGAGATTCCTCTTGATCATCACATACCTTCTGGAGAATAAGATATTGACGTGTAAACATCGCCTCTTTCTTTAAGAAAGACCGCTTCTCTGCGGCCAAGACCTGATTCTCATCTGATAAAGTTTGATGTCTTAAATCAGCGTTATGCAACAGTCCAGAAAGATGGGATATTTGGGAGCCCAGAAATTCATTTTGATTAGCTAAACAAAGATTTTCATTTTTTAGGTTCTCAATCTGATCAAGCGAATATGAATGATTATTAATCAACTGATCTATTTGATTCCACAATTTCTCATTTTCTGCGCGAGCATCTTCAGCAGAATATTGGTAGCTAAATCTCTCCATAACGCGCTTTTGATTTAAGTCTTAACGTACGCACGGAGAAATTCAAAATGTGGACACAAGAACAAATTACTTCTAAATAAGTAACAAAAGGAAGAAGCACACACCTCTGAGTTCTTGATTCTTGATGCGGAGGTTTTCAGATGCAAGAATTTCAGACTGAAGTTCCTCCTTTAATTTGGTAATCTGACGAGAAAGTTTTAGTATGGTGCTACTAGATTCAAAGAATCCTTCAGTTTGAACCATGCGACGGCGGGATTCCTAAGGGAGAAATAAAACAAATATAAAGATGCGATAAAATCGCATGTGTGGAAAATTGTAAGCAAAAGAGTGTTTACCAAAAGATCAAAAGCAAGATGGATGCTTGGACCAAGATGTGAGAAGATTTCGCTCCTAGTTGATTTGTTCGGTGGAGAATCACATAACAGCTTGGCTAGAGCATCACAAATACGAAGCTTAGCAGGATCATTAATGGATGAACGAGTGGCATTGATGATATCCGATAAAGTCTGAGTAGCAGAATCCACTTCTTCAAAGACCACCTTATCATCATAGACCACCTCCAAAGAAGAAGAGATAACCTTAGAATGAGAAGGATTAATCACAGAAGAAGCGATATCCTTTGGAACGAAGATAGACGTATCACTAATTGATGCGGGAATATACGCTGAGGCAGGAATATTCACAAAAGTGGAAAGAGTTGAATCCACAGCAGGTGCGGTCACATTCTCAGAAGAAGGGATAGCAATATGATCTACCAAAGAAGCTTCCTGAGGAGCAGAAGTTTCCTTTGAAGACGCAGAAGCATCTAAGGAAGCTGAGGTAATGAAGCCTTGTGAGGGAGCGTCAACATTGACACTAGGAGAGACCTCAGTACTTTTCTTATTATAGTTGAATTCCGGCATGGCAAGAGAAGTGTTGATCGTGGGGGCTTTGCGAAATTTCTTAACCTTCTTCTTTTTCTCGCCATCAATCTCGCTCTCAGTATCCTACGAAGAACAACGCAGATAAGAAACAGAGGCAACAATATTGTTTTAAAGAAAAGAGAGTATTTCTGACTGCTCTGTTATGTGAAGGCTTCCTCTTGCGAGACTCATCATCTTTGAAACTTGAAGAAGATTTAGGATTTGGAACTGTAAAATGAGTATTACCAGAAGAAGAATTTTTGCTGCAACAAAACCAGTATGGGAATATGAAGAACGGTATGTGAAGAACGGTAGCAGAATAGTAACAACACAGAAACAAATCAACAATAGCAAAGTGAAAATTCGAGGGAAAGAAAAACGAAATAGTATCGAAAGCAGAATATACTAACCTCGAATGAGAATCCATAAAGCTTAGAGAAGAACAGCACCGGGTAAATCTGTATGAAGAAAGAACGAAAACCTCGAGAAGATGGAGATTGAATAGTTACAGAGAAGATGAAGGTTGAATAAAGAAATGAAAAGATTATCTCTCCTCACTCCAGTTATTAAATAGGGAAAGGAAACAACCGGTTAACTCAATACGTGCCGGTTAAAATGGGAAAGAGTCAATACGTGTAGACGGTTAAGCCCAAATTACGGAAACATGTCGGTTGAGAAGAATGTGAAGAGACGAACGGGTGCGGCAGAATAACAAATTAGAATTTCTCATACCGCCCTCTCTACCAAAAGAACGATATGAGAAGAGGCAAAATGTGGGTAAAAAATACCGCACACTCGTTTTACGTACGAAGTAACTTCGTAAGCGATAAGCGAACATGACCGCATACGTTATATCCAAGATGACGAACCAGATGACGTAACCAAATCACGAGAAAGGTGTGAACATCTATGCGATAGTAAAGAAATCGTGCGACAAGGATAAACTCTTGTACGACATTGACGCTCGTCAGATCCGAAATTAGGAGCTTTATTAGCTGTCTTCCACTATGTAAACTCCTATATAAGGAGCAGAGCGCCTTTGCGAAAGAGAGAGATCTTTTTGGGTAAGAGATAATATATTTAGGAGAGAGAGAGTTATTTGCTTTCCAAGTTAGGGTTTTCCCTCATCATCTTTGTACTTATTCTAAGATTTAATAAAAGATTTTGAGTATTTCATCATGATTTCTTAGATTATTCCATAGATTATCAATAGGGTGTGGTTGTGGGATTTCCTGCAACTACAGGAGTCCTACCCACAACTTATCTGGGCTTACCCCTTGGTGAAAGAAGTGGGGGAGTAGCTAAATGGGATAAGGTGGTTGATAGTTTTGTTAGAAGATTACCAGGATGGCAAAGAACAGTTCTCAGCTGAGCAGGTAAAATGACACTGATCAATAGTGTTCTTGCTAGCTTACCAGTGTATTACATGTCCTTATTTGTCATGCCATCTTCTGTGGCTAAAAAGCTTGAGAGAATTATGAGAAATTACTTGTGGAGTGACAGCAAGGTGAAAAAGATGGTTCACTTAGTTAAATGGCCAACTCTCAATAAAAGAAGAAAATTTGGAGGCTTAGGTATCAAAAGTCTACAAAAAATGAACAAGGCTTTATTAACTAAATGGCATCGGAGATTTTCTACAGAAAAAGAAGTGTTTTGGAGACAAATTGTGGCTGAGAAATTTGGGACAGATCCTTTAGATTGGTTCTCAAAGGCACCAAGAATGACTTATGGTAAGTCTGTATGGAAAGGTATTCTAAACTGCACCTCTATCTTCAGAAGTCATGTGAAATTCAAAGTTAACTCTGGTAACAGAATTAGTTTTTGGATGGACAATTGGTTGTTTGATGTTCCTCTAAGCTTGAAATTTCCAAATTTATATGTAATTTCTAGAGCTAAAACCAAATGTATTTCTGATGTTTATATGGAAGAAAGCCATACTTGGAATCTCATGCTTCCTGGAAGATTGAATGCTGTAAGAAGACAAGAGCTGGCTGAACTTCAAAGGTGTCTTACAGGTGTTTCCATCAATTCAGAAGCTGATGATGAAATTGGTTGGAACTTAGAGAAGAAAAATTTGTTTACTGTGAAGTCTACTTATGATTCTTTTCTTCAAGATTCTTTGGATCAAGATTCAAGCTAGATTTTCAAGTATATTTGGGGTCATAAGTTTCCTCCAAAGATCTCTTTCTTTCTTTGGACAACTGCTCATAACAGTCTTCCAACTAGGGACATGTTAACAAGGAGAAAGATGGAAGTCCCTCAAAACTGTTTGTTTTGCTCTCAGAATGAATCAGCCAATCATCTTTTCTTGCACTGTGATTTTGCAGTAAAGATATGGAATCATTTCAAGGAAAAACTGCATTGGCAGTTTACTATGCCTGACAATATTATTACAATGCTGTTCTCTTGGAATATCAGTTTGCCAGACAAGCAGCAATACTTTATTTGGAGCATGATTTCTGTAGCTATCATGTGGTGCATATGGAAGGAGAGAAATGCAAAAGCTTTCGGCAGCAAAATCAGTTCTCAAGTTGTTGTTCAAAATATGCCTGGTGTATAAAAACTTAGAAAATCCTAGTTTTGGAGAGGTTATGACTAATTGGCCTAAGCTTTATTTTGAGCACATGTAATTTGGAAGTTGTTTGTAACTTCCTTTCTTTCTCTTTTCTTTTTTCTCTTTGTTTCTTCGAGGGTGGTACAAACCTTTTGTGCCCTCTCCTTTTTTGATCAATCAATTCTTCTTTACCGATAAAAAAAAAAGGTCTGTTGGTGCACTTGTTACTGGAGTTTAAGTAGGATTTTATGTTGTGCAACTGCCTGACAATTTACATGGTGATTCGAACATCCAAGGGTTGGAGATCCCATACACGAACTATGTAGGCAATTTAAGTAGACAAAAAACAAGTTCTGTAGCCGTTCAGTGTGTGTGGAGATCAGTAATGATGTAGGAGTAGAAGTTCTAGGCAACTGAATTGTATCACGAAGTAAACTGGAAGGAAAAACAAAAACAGAAAGAAGAATACTATAGAAATGAGTCTGATGACCTAAACAAAATCTTATTTCTAAAGTAAATTGAAGCCTTATTGGTTCCTTCTTACTCCATTACTTGAAGTTGAGTTTCACAGTGGTGTAATCTACTGTGTACAAGATGTTTACAACAGGATTCTGTCATTACAATTGTAAAAATGCAGAAGAAAGAATCGTAGTGCAATGCACATTATCTGGGAGATCACATACTTTTCATTTGGAAAGTCACAAAAGCATATGCCGCCTCTCTACATCAATTTTTGCCTTAGATTTTTTCTCCTTTGTCTGACCAAGTAAATGCGGCCATAGACCCATTGTCTACTAGGTTTCGTAACAGTTTGCTGCACAAATTTCATTTCAAACATATGTGAGAAGCAAAAACAAGACGCAGTGAAGGGTATGTACCCCTTTATAGAGGTAATCATAATAGCAGGTGTAAGAACAACATTACCACAACTTTAGTTTGGAATTCTAGAGAGCTCTCGCATACATGACAATCTGCTTTGTGGTGTGTTTTGTTTGATTGGTCCGCACGCACAAATGCAAATACCTGACAAAAAATCTTAACTGAAGTTATACTTGAAGGGATGGAACTGTGTGTATGCTTTGAAGACAATGATCTGTGAAATGTAACCAAGTAAATGAAGCTAGGACTATAGCCAAACAAAGAGCGCGAGGAATCGCTTTTGTCAGGTGAAAGAAAAAGATTGCTGGCCAAAAAATAGGAAAAGAACTTATATCACAATTGATAAAATCTTTAGTTAATCAGAGGTCACCTCCTCCCCACAACTTGGGCAAGATCCCTTTAATGCCACCAAGTCATTTCTCCACAGTCGCTGAAGTGCCGCAACTGCAAATGAAAGTGATAACATTTTTGAAAAATGTCTAACATACATCAAACAACCGTGACAGATTGCTTATGATGTCCACTTAATGTTAAGGGAGAAGATAGTGTTCTGTTTACTACAAGTATCAGGCTTGAAGAATAACATAGTACAAGGGTAAGAGAAAAATGAATAGAAATTGTTACCAGAAGCTGATGCTATTGGATAACCAATCAATAATCCCATTGCCACGAAAAGAAAGTTGTTCAGCATTGAAAGAGACTCAAATGGAGACGCCATGCCGTACGAAGAGAGTCTTGAATTGAAAGCGTCCCGATAAGCCAGACCAACCGTGTACAACGTAGGTAAAAGAAGGGATAAACTGCCAAATGAGAGTAACAAGATCCATACGCTTGCTAACGCTAAAACCTGGGAAGGATCTTCCTGCCCTACACAAATTCATTTTCAATTTTGAACAAGTGCTTCATAATTAAGCATACAAATCAAAAATCTTGAAGCAACTACGAACTAATGAGACATGGGTTTTAGTGTAATTCGATGTAGGAAATCGACTCCATCAAATTGTTGCCTACACTAGGAATTGGATCAGACCAGTTTAGCCGTAAACGTGAATTCCATTGCAATATCTAAAGGAGAATTACCTCAGCATCAGCATACGTCGATTGCCGCCTAAGACTGCAACGGGGATACTTGACGACATATTTCGAGCCGTAAGACCTCAATTTTAGCTGCTTACAAGAATTCAACTAATTAATCAATCAGCTTCATAATATCAACAATACCACATTAAAACATCCAAAGATTAAATCTCTAAATGGGTTTAGTTAGTTACCTCTACTTTATCAAACATATCATCTATAATCAACGGTTTCCCACTATAATACGCATCTCGTGCCTGATTCACACCCAAAGAGTAATCCAAATTAGTACCCAGTGAATTATTTTCAATTCATGAATAACTGATGTGATAAAGATATACTTACTTGCCGATAAAGGGCTTCAAGGGTTTCTTTACTAGCAGTCTCAATAGGACCAACAAAGATACAAGAAGGTGCAGAATCAGAAAGGGTAAGCTCTGAATGTGCGCTTCTCTCACTACACGCGTTGTTTTTCGTGGGGATTCTAACAGAGAAAGGAGTTCCTACTAATGAACCTCTAGTCCTGTTGATAGAAAGATCATGAGTTTGATATGTTAATGGTGGAGCAGAGGTGGTGCTTGTGCTGCCCATGAACTCTCAATGTGGTCAGATGTTACTATTGGTGGTGGTGGTGGTATTGCAGAAGGGAAAGGTACCACAAAGAAATCATAGCACTCCAACTAGTACGAGGCAGTTGAAGACTTGTGTTTAACTTTCTCAGCCACACAAAAGAAAGCTAGTGTTGAATTTTTGGGACAAAATTGCCCTATAATCTGGTACACGTGGACACTGTGCTGGCCTTGAACTTGAATGTGTTTTGTCCAAAAGAGTGGCGTAAGATTTTAGTTGGACAAAAATATCTCCAATTAACTTGGCGTTATGTGATTGATAATTCAAGATTTGTTGTATGTTTATCGGTTCGATCTTCAAGCACTTCACGTAAGAGAGATAGAGTGTCTTCTTATAAACCGCTATGCAAACGGATTTACTTCAGGGAACTCCGGAACCGACGATAGTTTTAAAGTTTCCAAACCGGTACGTGAACTTATAAAGTTATGTGAATTCCGGAATTTTTGTTTGGTGGAAAGTTTGCAAACTGGTACGCAAACCTAATTTTTTGTGTGAATTCCAGAACTTAGTTATATGATTTTTAAGGTTAGCTCCATTGCGTTTAACCCGATTGAAAGAGAGAAACACATCTTATATGATTTTCTCTTTTTTACTGCAGTTTAACAATAAAAATGGGCAAGACACCCAGAACTATTTTTCCGAATGTTCTCACGTCAAATTTTGAAATCACGAAGAGTTAAATTTCTTTGTTTATTGATTTAATTGATTAGCCTCTACTGGCTTTACGACATTGTTTTCCACTTTGGCTAATAATGATAACCGTGTTAATTACTTTTGGTTAACAAAAAATCTCGTGTCACTTATGGCTCTTCCCCGGATAATAACAGTAAGTTATTATCTCCACTGCTTCGAGTTTGGACGCTAATGCACTGATCTCCAACACGAGCATTTGGAATATAAGAAATGGATTACAGAAATATAGATGAATATAAGTTACGGCTGCTAATACCCCAATCACCAACACAAAAGCATCTAGATGATTCCAACACAAAAGAAAAGTTCGGAAGACACGGTAGCAGGCAATGGTTCAAACACCATGAAATAATTATACTTACCGTATCCCTTGGGCTCAGTTTTCAACTCTAGATTGGTACTTATATATTCTTACAGGTGAGTATACCTACTCTGCATGGTAAAAGTGGTTCTTCATAATTTTGTTCATAGGGCTGTAATTTCTCGCGCCCTGCCCTATGCTGTTGTGAATCGATAGGCTTCCTTATAAAAGGTTCTTCACTTCCAAGTTGTGTGTATAAACATAATCTACAACCAACCACGTGTCAAAAACCGTACACGTGTAGGCCAAAGAATAAGGGCCATCAAGATAACGATGACATGTGGAAACACCCTAGGAGCATGCACCATCCTCATCTGCCACGTAGCTGCAACTAGGCGTGATCCAACGGTTGATGAGATAGGGAGTACCTGACTATCGGACCGCTGTGAAGTACCGCAGAAGAGCTATAAGGTTGTTTTTTACCATCCCAATAAACATCCAGATCCAATGGACGAGAGAAAACACAGCTGACACTGCATTAACAGCTCTCTGAGGCGTGCAGACCACCCCAACCACCTGCATTAAATGCTACGCACATAGGATACGTGTCAACATTCTCATGGAAAAAGCGCAGGTGAGTCATCGTTATACTAGGGGATCGATGGACATCTTCGGAACAGGACGAAGGCTATCATCGGGATTGGCACAAAGTCCAAGTTGATAAGGGACACCTATTTCAGCTGGCGGACCCCACACAAGAGGTCTATAAATACCCAACTCCATCAAGAGAGAAAGGGTCGACCAATTTTATGAAGAGAGAACTATATTTGAGGAGAGAGAAATTGTAAGCGTAAGTATGAGTTTTATCTATATCCTCCTAGCATCGTTCCCTACTCGAAGTCATTAGACTACCCGTTGTAATCTCATATAATACATAGTGAAAAACCGAACCCCCGTGGATGTAGGCCTTAGTGCTAAACTACGTAAATCATCGTCTCATTTATATTCTGCACCTATAATCTTGTTGTTTATGCATCGTGCAACGTTTTAATCATCATAGGTTCTTCTATGATGCGAGACGAGGACGAGCCCGAAGGCTCAGAGTCTATCACATATATATATCACATGCTATTTTATATGTATTTCGACCATTTCAGTAGTTTTAATCATATTGCGAACATTGTTTGTGGAAACGATGGCTTCATCGTTACCTCTGTGTTCACACTGTGACGATTCAAGCGGAACTCTTCAAAACTGATAGAAAACGACTTTTCTGTTGCTGGGATGTTTCTTTCCTGTACAAGGTAATAACATAACCTTTTGAACAAAAATCGTTGTCACAAACGAAGGATTGTATGTCTAAATGTGAATCACTAACACGACAGATATTCATATTGAACTTCATCCTTTAGGCTTTCTTGTGAAAAGATATTATATTGTGTTTTGGTATTTAGAGAGAAGGATGTTGGGAGTATTGTATGTGATTGTTGGATTTAATTCGTGGGCGGATAGGGCTTTCCGTGATTAGGTTCTTCTGTCGGATATAGTATTGTCACCATTAGTTTCTTTGGGTATTTTCTATGTAGATGCGCGTATAATGAGGTACCGGTAAGGACCAAATCTTATCTGACTAGGAGGTTGAAAACCTCAGGGCGCTTTAATGATCATTGAAGAATACGCAAGAGTCACCCTTGCTACTCCGAAGGATTACGTCGCTCAACTATTATTACTATTGTGAATGTGTGCCAGATGATTGGTTGGTAGAACTTTATATTTTACGTACAACTTATTATCTTAATCTTTTTTATCTGTTTTTTTTTTTTGCGTTTTATCGGTTTTCAACAAAACCTGCATTGTCTTCAAGTCATGCTAGCGATTACTTGAAAGTTAGTTGTTATTTCTACTGGGCACCCTTTTTAGAGATGATGTGCTCACTCAATTCGCACTTTCAGT
This sequence comes from Papaver atlanticum, assembly GCA_023531105.1. Classification (NCBI taxonomy): domain Eukaryota; kingdom Viridiplantae; phylum Streptophyta; class Magnoliopsida; order Ranunculales; family Papaveraceae; genus Papaver; species Papaver atlanticum. Next base: position 2,123,141 of record JAJJMB010009088.1, on the reverse strand, counting down.
TTCAGAGACAGATCAAGTTGTGCTCGTGGTGATGGTCGTTCAAGTATTGGAAACTATGAGGAGTTGAGTCCGTTAGTTGGTTAGCTTCTGCTATGTTTGGTTTGTTGTATATTCTATTTACAAACCAAATCACTATTGAATATGTATCATTGAGAGGAGTTCATGTAAAGTATTTCAGATTAATTTTTGTTTAGAACTTCTAAATTAATTCTTAAATAGATGATTTAGATCCTTAATGCCTCATATTGTAGTATGATTTCTTGGATTAGTAAATTGATATGTTTTTGGGCGCTACAATCTAGTTTATGGATGTTCCTTTATAGACAAGTATGTTATGGTTAATGGTTGGACACATGTTCTTTTATGGATGTTTGGACAAATGTTTCTTTTGTTGTTGGACATTAATGATGAATGTTTCTGTTCTTGTTGGACAAATGTTGGATTTATAGATGTTGAATGAGTGGTTTGCTTAGTTATGTTAAGTTTCAACAACTTAGTTGATAGGGTTTTAATACATGTACAGTGACGACCACACTAGTGTCGGCATCCTTTTTTCCCCAGATTGACGACCCTAGCACCATAAATTGTGTGTTTAACAAGTCGGCATGTTAAGAACATAACGACCCAGCTAGCTACACATTAGTCGGCATCTTTTTAACCCACTACGATGCCGACTACATGTTGATGGATATGACCATTTTCCCGAGTGCAAATATGTTAATAGTTGGCATGTTAAAAACATAACGACCAAGCCGACTACACATTGGTCGGAATCTTTTTAACTCACTACGATGCTGATTAAATGTTGATGGATATGACCATTTTCCTGAGTGCAAATATATAAATAGTCGGCATGTTAAAAACATAACTACCAAGCCGAATACACATTAGTCGGCATTCTTGTAAACCATTACAATGCTGACTAAATGTTGATGGATATGAACATTTCCTATGTACATAATCGTGGCAAGTTAAGAACATAACGACCCAGACGACTATATACTAGTCGGCATTGTTTTAAACCACCACAGTGCCGACTAATGTTGATAAATGTGACCATTTTCTTGTGGTCAAATATGCTAATAGCCGTAAGGTAACAAAATAACTATCCTGACGACTATAACTAGTCGGCGTTGTAAGGAAAAGCAAACCTTGACAACGAGTTCAAAATTCAAATTTTCGCAAGTACAATTGCATTGATTTTCTATTTGAACAGCTAGACTTTGGCACTATCCTATAAATATACTAGTTCTCTCTATAAACAACACACATCAATGTACATATACTCTCCAAAGCTCATTTCATCATCTACTCTTTCTATCTCTCTCCATATCTCTACATACAACCATGACATCATTTGATTCAAGTGAAAATTTGTCCATAATGAAAACATGGTATGTCGATAGTTGAGTTGTAGATCTCTCCCCAGTAAGGGTAGAACCCGAAACCATTTAGACGAAGATATATAACCAAAATAAGCGAGACTATGGGAATCCAAAGAGAAGAAGTCTTCAACAAATTCATGATAGGTTCCAAGTTATCCAAAAAGGCATATGTGATTTTATAGCTATCCAACAACGGATCTTCAACGCTAGCCACTTTATCTTATCCTTTCAACAATTTGTAAGTATGTTTAGAGTTTCTTGCACGTACGATAAGTTGTTTGATCTTCTAATTACAAAACACCAACAAAATAAGTTTGTGTTGTGTTTTTGTAGCACGAAGTGGTAAAAGCACACTACTTGGAAGAAATTGGGGAAGTGATGTGTTTTGTAGTTGTAGTGGTAAAAATATTCGTTGCTCGAACTTGTGAAGGATAACTTTAGACTTAAATTCAAAACTAAATAGAAAAATCACTAAAAATTGTAGCAAACACTGACAAAGTTGATATCAATATTAAAAGAACACTGAGGCTGAGATTCCACTATTTTCCAAGTTCAAAATGATTTAATCTAGTATTTATATTCATGCAATTTTCTCATTCAATTTGATTCTAAACTATTGCAACATGTAGATTTTCAAAATAACAAGTGTAAATCCAAAGTATAAAGCATCAAAAACCTATGGCTAAGCATGCTCTATCAAAAGAAATAAAAATTGCTTAACAAAAATCATTCAAACAATTATAAATCAAGGCAAATAATCATAACAATAATTGAAATAAAATAAATAAAATAGAATATACCACTTTTTGTTGGAAAAATAGCTTCCTCTATCGCCTCAGCAGTGGGGTTTAGCTCCTCATATTAATCATAATCTCAAAATACATGTTTATGGCTCAAAAGTTGATTAAAAGGGAGAAAAGTGTTAAAACAGCGGATTCTGCAGTTGTTGAAGGTCTAAAACAAAAGTCAGAATTGTTGTTGAAAGGCTTCGGTAACTGCAGGAAGATGCGACCGTACCTCGTTGTCACTGAAAATAAGTCTGTCTCTGCAACTGACTCTGAGGGTCTTATGTTCTTCGTGTTCTTCTTCTTCGCAGCAGCAGAAAAGTTTCTGTATCGACTCCAGTTGATTTTTTTTATGCTTCTCTAAGGCTCTAAACTTCTCCAAACTCTCCCAAATTGTTCGTATCCCTTTTTATGACTCGAATCAACCTATATGTAGCCACCAGACCCAAAATATTTTGAGTTAATCCAAATTTTCTCGTTTTTTTCTTATCACGTTACGGGATTTTTCTTCCCTGTTTAATCTTTTTTTACGCGTCAACTTGGTTTCCAAACTCTCATAAACTCTCTCAAGACTGAATAAGGACTCCATACACTCCAATCTTGTCGTAGAATCTTCACAAACTTCTTTTACAAACCGAAAATATCTTGAAACTATAAATACTCCCTGTTTTGCTCCAACACGGATATACAGCCCAATTTAGTCGAATAAAAACACCATACCAGGTCTGTTTAGCTTAATCACGTTCATCCCAATTGTTTCCTGCGATTAAATCTCCTTCAAAATCGCTCAAAATCTAAATCTCAAATGCTGCAGGCGTGGAACACAGTTTCCCGCCTTTTTTCATTTTCAAATTTTGAGAAGAAATGTGACCTCCCCCTATCCAGTCCCGGTCTGTGCTTAGCAGCTGCTTGGAAATGGGTTACCCCTTATCCAAAATGAGAGTCCGAATAGCAAATGTCCTCCCAGGAGCCTTTAGCAACTTTTCGAGCCAGTTTTGCCGCAAAAGCCTATTCCTCCAAAAACACCTACAAAGGGATAAAATACCAAAATTAGTACAAAAATGGGTACTAACAATATACACAAAAGAGATGAAAATAGACACATAAATGCGTCTATCAGGAAGCACACATTTGATGAAAGCTATAATTTCATGGTATCCAAAATTTCGGAGTACGAATCACACGGATATTCCTCCCACTCGTCCACTGAAGATTGACAGTTTTAAGACTTAAGGTAGTAGATTTTGTGGGTATATCTCTATGTAAACCCTCATGAGATTATAACTCGTCCACTAGGGTCGCCCAGGGGTACAAAGGCTTGATGCACGTGCTAACTGCATCCGGGATGTCCACGAAAGTGGTTAGATTTTATGTTTCAATGAGTGTACTAACCAATATGGACCGAATAAAGTATGAAAAGTCGGCGGGGTTTTAACATGCATAACATGACGACTAGGCGTTCTCATCATTCTCTAAAATTACAACCCTGAAGACAACTTTATAGCCGCCAGGTTAAGAAATTAATACCTTGCCGACCAGTGGAGAATTTATAACACATTTCTCTTTATGTCAAAACTTATTTAGTTGGCATTATGTTTTATTGCTAGCATACCGGCTAATTGTAGTCGTTATCTTCTTTGTTTGCCGACCTTGTCGATTTTTCATACTTTCAGTTTTGAAATTGTTGATTTCCATTGTAATTTTGAGAATGAAACCATCAAACTTTATTGCAAACTCCCTTTTAGAAGTGTTTGGCTAGTGTGGTTTCATTTCCGTTACAAACAATTTTCTCAAAAATCTTCTAACAAAATATAAGTTCAATCTATCTAAAATATGATTTCACAACTTTTAATCCAACTGATTAATCTAACTAAATTAATTAAGCATATTAGTGCTAATTAAACAAGGGCATTTAGGCATTTTTGAAAATATATGGCTAAGGGGCTTTGGGTTTTATTTCATAATGACCTTATTTTGTTTTATTTGGTGTACACCAATTAATCTGGTTGTACCCAATCTCACGAGTTTAGATAACCGTCAACTATTTTTATTTTTTTAATTCAATTAAAATCTAAAAATGGCAATGGTATATATTTTAATGCGATTATAAATCAAGAAATATGGAATTAGTTTCTCGATCATTTTTCAGTTCGATACCATTACCTAAAATAGTTGGTGAAGTTTCTTCGAAGAAGAAGAAAAAATTAATGATTTTATTAAAAAGAGAAAAAAAGACGGACAGAGCAAAGCAAATTGCATACAGACTTGGTCTCTCTACTTACTGTTATCCAAGATAGCTTTCCAGTTAACAATTAAACCCTTGAAAGCATAGGATTTGAACCATCTTTGAAAATATGACTCTATGTACTTCAAGATCATTAAGCAATGCAATTACTCTGTGTACACATTTTTTTTTCTTTCTAAAGTACACTTATGACGGGATTAATCTGATCAAATGACATGAATCATCTTTCAATGTAAAATAACATGAATAATTGCATTGCTTATTGGTGTTTCAACTCTGTAAGGCACCTGGATGTTCCTTTGGAGGGAATCGAGGGTGAACCAAAAAGATGACCTTAGTTATTGTACTATACTACTATGTATGTGCAACAATCGATAATCTTACTAACGTTTGTACTAAGTCACTTAATTCGTTCGTCAAGATCAGATCACAATTAGCCCATAAGTTAGGAAACAAATCATCGGTCTCAAAAGCATATTTTGTGTTTTGTTGATCGTCATTTTAAGCCGACCAACAAAATCATATTGTTTTGTGCACACTTTTTAAAGGAGTGTGCACAAAATTGGACTCAGCTTGAATAGAGCATATGTTTTGTTTCCATATGGCCACTCTTAGACCAACCTTAGCGGAGGAAACACTACAATATTATCTTTTCTACTTTCGAAACTGAAATCTCGGCCAAAATAAATAAGTGACCCAACTCTCCCAATAAAAGTTTGGGAAGCTGCAGAGTGCAGGGCAGCATATGTAGAGCTTTGTCATTGTGGCACTTTCAAAGCAACGCAACAGCACATTTTTCCATAAACAAATTTTAGGCAGGCACAACAATCTTAAGAAGGAATCCCAATACTGCTAGGGATACACCAACATTTTACCCCAACTTCTTACCCTATGTATCAGCTATATTCACCGTAGATTTCATCCTCACCTTACCCCACCAAGAAAAAATAGGGAATCCGCTTTAAAAGTGAGCCAATAAAAAGTTGAAGGGGTAAAAATTTTGGGGTATAAACCCGGTGTATACATAGCATTTTCATGTTTCCACAACTGGTAGTGTCTGATACATTCTGCAACATTTCAGACAAACACAAAGAGCTTGGTAGTCTCAAATAAAATTCAGAAATCCCAAAAACATAAATCAATCAATCATCAATCAAATCAAATCATCAATCAATCAAACAAGATGATAATTGAAACCAAATACTCAACTCTTCTTCATATTGACCCCATAAAAGGCTGATATGGATATCTCTCGTGTGAGTATTATAAAATGCTTCCCTCTCATTCCCTCTGGCCCCACATAAAACTCAATTTACACCTAAGTACTTATCCCACTTTGACTTTCCATCGGAACTATCCCCACTTCACCTTCACCCCAAGTTTTTTTCCCAACTTACCCACTCACTCCCTTTCATAATTTAATTCTTTTATTCTCTTTTGGAAAACTTAAAAAAGTGTCCATGTGGGGAAATGCATTTAAGAAAATGCCTACGTTTTTTTCATTTTTATTTAATGCCCACACCGTTATGATTTCCGTCCGGCCCTACCATTTTGGTAAAATCTCGTTTACTTTGTCAAATTCTCATCAGGTGAGATGAGAAAATGGTGGCCGTAATTACAAATATACCCATTGGCCTAGAATATCATATTATCATCTTTCACCGTTCATTTGATTAATCGACGGCTGAATTTCTCTATGAGGAAAACATCTTGTTAGAAAAGACCTTATCAATATCTTCTATCTTCAACTCATCTCCACCTTCGTCCCCTCCGTCATCCCCTCACCCATGTTCTCTGCTCATCTCCTTTAATGGCAACTCCACTCAAACCCATCTCACCCAAGAAGAGGAAGGAAATAATTGGTGTTACTACTGTTACCTAGGGTTGATAACGGAGGAGATGCAAGTGGTGATTAGAGTTAGCAGATGGAGTCGCCGAAAACATCAGTTCTTGGGAGTAATTAATTAGTTCCTATATAAATTTTATCAAGAGATATTGTTGCTTTCATGGATTTTCATGGATGGGTTCACATTCAATTTGAATTCAAAGCAACAGAAGATGGGAAGATGGGAGGTCATGGATTGAATTCAAAGCAACCCATCAATTTAATCAAGAGATCTTAAACGAAAGCAACAGAAGATGGGAGGTCATGGATCTTAAATGAAATGTTCAATACTTATTGAACCATATGATGTGCAGCTCGAGTTATCACGGACAGAGAAACTGGGAGGTCAAGGGGCTTTGGATTTGTCAGCTACAGCTGCGAAGAAAATGCTAGTCAAGCTATTACAATGGATTGGTAATGTATAAATGTGAACGGAATTAATACATTTGCAAAGATTCAATTAGTTGGGGTTGATTTCAGTTGTTTCAGCAGCTGAATTTCATCTGTAAAAATGTTGCTGCTACCACTAATTTGGTGGATTTGCTACAGGGATTTGAACTGGGTTCGTTGTCTAATTCAATTTTGGCTTGGATTTGGGATTGTTTTGCTCACTGATAATCAGTTCGAAACTAATGTTGCTGCCATGAAAACAGCCAACAAAGTGTTGTCCATGTTGTTAGTTTTATAAGATAATTGAATGTGATTGGTGATGTTTTAGTACTTCTGTATGTCAAGGATTGTTTGGCTTGTTTAAATCTCGAAATTGCATGGATTAATACTAAGGAGCTAAAAAATAGCAGAAGCACACCTCTCCACCATCGGAGTTATGCCTGCAACCTGTTTGATAGAAGTGCAGAAAGATGAAGGTGGTTTAGCTCGGTATGGAGTTCCGTCTCAATTCATCACTGACTCAGCCTGACTCTACGATTTAAGGGCTTAAACGTCTTTTACTAGGACATAATAACTGCCACCTCTACATGAACAGCCGTTAGCCGTTTTTCAAAAAAACGGGACGGAAAAGTTCAATTCGTGGGCATTAAATAAATAATTAAAAAAACGTGGGTATTTTCTTAAATGCATTTTCTCACATGGGCATGTTATTAACTTCCCCTTCTCTTGTTCAATCTTTGCTGAGAAAGTATCATCATTCATTAGAGCAAATCCTATGGGTAGTGTCACTCTTTCAAATGAAGGAGTGCACTACCAATTTGAGCAGATTAGAGGCTGCTATGGGTAGTCTTTTGCCCACTTTTCCTCCAAACCCGTTCATGCACTCGTTCAAATGAATGAGTGGTTGGGAGTGTAAAACTAGACGGGGAACTATCCCCCGTCAGGAAAAAGAACAATAAACTAGTGACTGTCTCCCGTTACTTAAAGAATTTATGTCTTGACGGGGGATTGTCTCCTGTTTTTTTCTTTTTCTTTACGGGGGACTGTCCCCCGTTTCATAGGTTTTTAAGAAACTAACGGGAGATTGTCTCCCGTTTGATATTTTATTTTTATTTTAGCTCAACGGCTACATTTCATCCTATAAAACCAACACTCCAACTCTTTTCTCTTCATTCCACTCCAACTCCAACTCAACTTCATTCTACTCTATTTTTGTTTTGAAGTTTTCTTCTTCCTTTCGATTTAACACTCTCCATCCATGTCTTCTTCACCAACACCGACTACTTCAACCCAAAAAGCTCGTAGGAAGCAACAAATTAATTTTACTACGGATGAAGATGTAGCTTTTTGCGAAGCACATATAGCAATAACGGGTGATGGTTGTGTTGGTGTGCATCAAGGAAAAACCAAATATTGGGATCGAATTATTCCATTATTTGTCGAGAAAATGAAAGGTAACCCAAACGATAGAGACAAAACTAGTTTAGAAAACCGAATATATGCTATAAAGAAAGACATTAAGCTATTTATCGCCGTTCTTGGAAAACTATATCGAGGAGGACGAATAAGTGGTTACGGAGCCGAGCACACGGTAAGTATTTTTGTTTCATACGTATTGCTCATTATGTTTGTAAATGAATCCTAATATGATAAGTTTACATTGTAGTTGATACGTGTTCGATGTGATTTCCACAAGATACATGGGAGACCCTTCATCCTTGATGAGTGCTACGAGATATACAAGAGTGAACCCGGTTATGATTACACCAAATATGTCGATATACCCCCGCTACCCCCACCACCCGTGGTCCAAGTTGTTGATGATATTGGTGTCGAGGGTGTCCATGGTGCCGACGGTGTCGAGGAGGAAGAGACGGGAGTCGATTGTAATACGAGTGACACTCAAGTAAAAAAGAAAAGGGGACCCGGGAAGAAAGCTCTTCATGCTCTTAAACAAGCAAAATATCAATGTGGTACTTCAAGTGATTCCATTGAATCCAACTTTGGTGAAACCAATGAGAGAATGTTAAGTTATTTGAAAGAGCCAAAAGAACAACTAAAAGAGGAGAATATAAGTCGAATCAAAGAAAAGAAAAAGGCACGTGTAGAAAGAATCATGATGGCGGATATTTCTAAGCTATCTAATGCCGGCCAAGTTTGGCTTGAACGTAAACAAAAGAAGATACTAGAGAAAAGAAACTTGATGGAGCAAGAAAGTAGCGATGATGAGTAATGGGTAATATGGTTTTTGTTTTCCTAGTTGTAATTTCCTTTTAATTAAAAGATTGTTATCATGAACAATATGCAATGTAATGAGTCAGTAGGACTCAATATTGATGGAACAAATTTAAGATAACAAGTATTTCTCCAAACAACAAAAGTATCTAAGTTTCAATGTCATTTAGTCATCCAAATTAACCAAAATAAACACCTTGTCCAAACAACCAAAAGAAACTAACTTTAATTACCTTGTTCTTTACGGTTCATCCATTCGTTGTGCTTCCTCCGCTTGTTCGTTACCAAACATCTCCCAAACATGATTGGTCAATCTTAATCGAAGATCATTATACAAGGGTTCATGTTTTAACTCATGATAGTTAGCGGCTTCGCGAGGTACAATATCACGGTAAACCCTATAGTCTTCATCTCCAAAGGTTCTCCATTCCCCATCTCGCCTCTCATTTTGAATTATCATGTTATGCAATATCACACAAGCCAACATTATGAATTTTAAGTCTTCTTCATCCCAATATTCAACCGGACCTCTCACTATATGCCATTTTGCTTGTAGAACCCCAAATGCACGCTCAACATCTTTCCGACACGCTTCTTGCATCTTGGTAAAACATTTTTCTCTTTCATTAGTTGGTTTTTTATAAGCTTGCACAATAGTGCATAACTTAGGATAGATCCCATCGGCCAAGTAGCAACCCCCTCCAACACTATCGTCGGTTCACCTTTATAAGATGCATAATATCCCGCCCAAGTCGAAGGACAATTCTTCCAAGGCCAATGCATGCAATCCACACTCCCAAGCATACCCGGAAAACCCCTTGCTTTATTCTCGGCTAAAATGCGATTAATGTGATCTTGGTTTGGGCTGCGCAAGTACTCCCCACTATAACGCCTAACTATGTTTCTAACAAATGTTTACCCATTCTCACATAATCATCTATGGAGTCGGCCGACTGCCCCGTAGCAAGTAACCTAAGACAAGCTAGAGTTTTCATATGTGGAGAATGACCCGGGATTCCTAGTGCATCTATTCCTTGAGGCCACTGTGTGTCCATTTCACACAAATCATCTTTAAGCCTAAGAAACAATTCTCTTCTCATACGTAGACGGTCATGAAAATTCTTTTCCGAATAAGTGAGTTTACCACCGGTAAAATAATCACGCATCATAATAGCATCATGAAGAACCCTATTCCTAATAGCAGAACGTCTTCTTCTTACCTCAACCGGTTCGGGTTGTTGAGCCATGAGAGCAATTGATTGTTGCCACAATAACGTCCTCACCACCATCGTCCCATTAGTTCGTCTCCTTCTCCGGCGTCTAGAAATGACATTGTCATCCGATTCCGTGTCACTCATTGTACCTACAAAAAAAATTAAAACCAATTAGGACCACGAAAACGTCGCAAAATAACCAAAGTAGTACCTAATCAACATGTGAAGACCCTGATTGTGGGTCTCAGTTTTGAAACAACGGATAATGTTAATGATAAAATTTAGGTAATTATTTCATTTCATTTCTTTTCTTTTTTTTTCTTTTTCTTTTTTCTTTTTCTTTTTCTTTTTATGATTTCAAGTTTTAGGTTTGATTTTGTTTGTATTAAGATTATTGTTAACTTTCATTTGGTTTGTCAATTGTAATTCTAGATGGGTTTGTGCAATTCCCTTCATTCAACAAATCAGTAAATCAAATTGGGTTTTCATTTTGGGATCGAAGTGATGGGTTCGATAAATTTAGTATTTATTGGTGAAGATTGTACCTGGAATTGAGATAGTATTTGGGATTTAGACTAGGATGAATCTAATACTACTGAGAATTTACAATATCATGAATTATTTGCTTTTTTTGATGCTTAAAATGTCCTGATTTTTGTCCTTGGGAAACATGAATTTCTCTAATGCACATTAATATTACCACTATGCTCAGTAGTTGTTTATCATTGGTGAGGGTATTTTAATTTTTGAAATCTTCGTGAAGCTCTTGCAGTACTATCATAATCAATTTCAAAATGAAATGAAATCAATTATTGCTTCACAAATGCGCAAGATTCTACTAAGTTTGCTTCCATGACTTTGAAGATTCAAATTCTAAAAATGAATCAGTAGGTGCAGTATAAGCTGATCCATGATTAAGTGCTAGACTCCTAACTACGTTTCTTATGTGATATACTATTAAATATGAATGAGTTCCAATTATCGATGAAGAAGTTACCAAAAGAGCAGGAATTTAACATTGTGGTTGGTTTTGCATCATTTTCAAGTATTTGTATTTGTGCCTTAGACTTATATGAAGATATAGAGTTGATGAAATATTTGAATTGGCTCAACTTTCCAGGTACATCAAATATCACAAGCAGATTACAGACTGAAGCGGATGGTAATCGCTACTTTGGTTTACCTTAAACGGATTAGTTCTTTGGTGATTTATTGTTTTCTTATAATTTGCTGTTATATATTGTTATCGTATATCCTCACATATGTACAGGTTTATATCATTAGGATTATTAGCTTTTATGTCCTTTCTATGGTATAATACTTCCTACCATTGTCATAATCTATATTCGTCATCTAAAATAATTAGCCTGTTTATTTCTTGAATGATATATCATAGACAATGATCACTATGTTGCCTTCTGCATTCTTTTGTTATATGTAGGCATTCCAAGGACAAACTCATAAGGAGAGTTTCGACGATGGGTCTAACCTCACCGATAACTTGCCAAATTCTGATGCGATTCGTAGAGGTGAATATGCTGTCAAAAGAAGTCTGATCCGAGTTTTGAAGGTAACCAAAACATCCCGTCTTTATTATCATTTTTCTTTAACAATTTTTGTTTGCATGATGTTCAGTTTTATGGTATATCTTAATTTCTTTATATTTTGATTTTTGACTTCGGCATGTCCTTCTACTCTCCTCTACATACGTCTATGATAACATGCTACAAACTAGATTTATTTTATAAGTCTTGAATATATATAAACTGGAATATCTAAGTTGTCCCACCCTTCTGGAAAATAGGTCACTTTCATAACCTAAGTTGCCTCTATTTAAGAACCAGAAATGAAATCAAATGAAAGAACAATATGTTTCTGCCTTTTTGGTTACCTTCATTATTCTGAATGTACTTTTTTAGTTTTAAGTTTTTTGTCATATAATATGGTGGAATAATTCCTACTCTATAATGTTGCAGGGTTGAATATTGAGTCTTTCGATGGGTGGTCACAAAATCTCATATGAGCTGTTTGAGGTGGCCTCTGTCCTCATCCATCATGAGGAAAGTTGTTGGTTGCCATTGTAGGAATTGATACTTTTAGAAATCTATGAGTTCCCTCCTCACAATTATTGATGCACATGCCCTTTGGATGCTATAGGGAGAAAAAAACTGTTGCCAGTTTACAAAAACTGAAATAGTTAGAGCAAAATAAAGATAACTTTCACTCAAAAGTTCTAAATTTTTTCTCTTGAAGTGAAAAAGAATATTAATTTCAAACAGTGCAGGCAAGTAACCAAAAATGCTGGAGGTGGTATGCTATTTGACCCACAACTACCTGAATAGGAGATCAAGGTTTGGTATTACTTTTATTGAGGCAGGCTGCGCTACAGCTGAAATAGGGTTCATCTGCGATGCACCCCTCAGGATGGAGTGATAATGTGATTGATATAGAAGCTTTTATCTTTGGCAAGACAGAAAGGGGAAAGGAGTTGCAGAGTACAGATTGAAGACAAGTATGTAATAAAACACTGCAGGAAGAAACCAAAGTTGCTCGGAGTGGACTCAGACTCTGACGACAACATTCTTGATATATCTAAACCTTATTTTCTTAATTGCGTATTTTGATGTGTAATCAATCAAGGCAACCTTTTGCCAAGCTTAGTAGAACTTGCAAAGGCTAACCAACATCCCTCTCATGAGATGTCATAGGTGAACTACATGCCTAAAAACTCTTTGTAAATTTTAATCCTAGGCGGGTCTCACGCCTTATAAAGCTTTCCAGTTCCAAAAGTAAAACAAAGAGAATTGATATTGTCAGGTCCTATGGTTGAGTAGCCTAAAGAAATCGGCATGTTGTGCGCATATCCATGTTTTTCAGTCTTTGAACTATCAAAATAACAAATAAAAGATGCGCAGGCAAATGAAAATGTATAACCCAGTGCGTAACTAGCACGGGTTACTAGCTAGTTGTATCTAAGCTTCAGCTAACATAGTTTAATTACTGATTAGCAAGTGTTTAAATTCATAAAAATACTAAAGGAAACGCAGTAGAAACTGTTAAAAGATAGTATAGTGCCCATTAGCATACGAGTGGCTGATTAAAAATAGCAAATGTTCATTCATATTCTCGTCAGAGAAGATGCATTTAAAATCCCGAGAGTTCATTTCTTGGCCAAATTCTTCTTTCCCTTTGATACAGTTCCCTTCCCGCTGGAGCTGGAACTGGCACTTCCTTTGCTGTGTTGGTCAAGATACTTCTGAAGCTCTAGTGTAATCTCAGCGAATTCTGGTCTATTCTTTGCAGTTTTGTCACAAGCTGATTTGATAATTTTAGAAATCTCACGAGGAAATTTGTTTTCATATGTGAGACCATCTTCATTAATGGGAGGTTTCGACTTTGTCACAATCTGCCACAAGAATTTACCAAAGCTAATAATATCGACTTTGTGGTCGTAATTATGACCCTCAGATACTTCGGGCGCCATATACTCAAATGTGCCGACGTACGGTGTCATATTTTCACCCTTTTTTCTGGCTTCCCCAAAGTCGCACAAAACTATCTCGTTCTTTTTCTCATTCAGAAGAAAATTCTCTGCAAAAATAACATTGCATCTGTAAGATTTAGAGTATTGCGTCGATTCGGCTAAATCATGTAGGTAGTGTTTCTATGACTTCTACACTTCCACTTTGTAACACATTGGCTAAATCAGATTCATTGGAATCTCTGATAGTACATGGTGATTCGGCCCCTCTTACACTTAGATTCCTAAACAGTACGTCTACATATTTGGTGGACATGTTTGAAATTTATAGAAACCTCGACAAAACTGCTTCTGTGAGTAAAATTTGACATGCAGCACAGCTGAATGAATTGATTAACGGGAAAAATTATTCGTAGCCCATTTTAATTTTTTTATATACGAAAAATCCACCATTAAGATGGTAAATATGTGGAACCCATAATTAGTATTGTCAGATTACATACATAACGGATTTAAAATTAATACAAAATTACAGCTTTGAAAAATCAAAATCTCCTAAAATTAACTAATTTAAAATATTTTTTTAACTAAAAAAAAACGTGTAATTGGGGGTACTAAAACTAATTGGGGGATATGTGCCGGCATGGTTTTTCAATGAAACCGGCATGGTCGATGGACTGCCGGCATTAAAAAACCATGCCGGCACATATCCCCCAATTAATCCTTCAAAAAAAAAGTACCTGTAATTTTTTCAAAAAACTGTTATAATTTAATGTGATAAAGGATAATCCCTATAATTTCTCCCCATAAATACTACTTTCCGTTTTAAGTTTCTCGTAAAATTTTTACTCTTTTCTCATTATTTGTTTCCTCCCGTAAATAACTGCCTCCCCTAAAAAAAACTCAAATTATCACCCGCATGTATAAAAAAAAAAAAAAAAACTCCCAATTATCACATCTAAAATAACTCTTATCGTCCTTAAAATAACTCAAATTATCACCGTATAAAAAAGGAAAACTCCAATTATCACCCCTAAAATAACTCCAATTATCACCGTTTTTCTTCCAATTATCATTTCAAAAATAATTCCAATTATCACCTTGTAAAAAAGAAAACTCCAATTATCATCCCTAAAATAACTCCAATTATCATCCCTAAAATTGGTAAAAAAGGTAACTCCAATTATGCACAAAAATTGGTAAAAGAAGTGACTCCAATTATCACAAAAATTGGTAATAAAAGTAACTCAAGTTTTTACTCCTGAGATGTTCTAATTTATCCAAATTTGTAAAATTCCAATGGAAAACTCCGCTTATCACCTTTGAAAATCATAGTTATCAAAACAAAATAAATAAAGAGAAATTGGGTCAATTGCCCAAATATTTTTAAAACATGGTTCTAATGGATGAGTAAAAATTAGTATGGGTGAAATGAACACAAAAAATAGCAAGAATGAATCTGGATTCATCCTGGCTTAAACTTAAAAAATAGCGAGGGTGAAACTGGATGCATCCCGATGTAAATTAAAAATAAGAAAAAGTAATTGAAAATGGGTAGGATGAAGCTGTTTACATCCTGGCTATTTTTACATTCTCGTCCATTTAAACAGTATCAAATTTACATGTCTTTTTCACCCAGGAATTGTCGTTATTGGGTTAATTGACTAATTTTGTGATAAATAAAAGAAGTTTCATGTTCAAAAATATCAAACGAAAATAAAATAAGACGAAGAAAACATGTGAAATTTTTGTATAACCGTGATTGTTGAAATCAAATAATAAAGACTAACTCATGTCACCACTAATTACTTGAACAGTTGAACATGATATAACCCCAAAGGATGATTAATTGAAGTTTTTCTTTTCCCATCCAAACAAGCGGGTAAATAAGATAACAAATCAAAATGGAAATTAGCGCAGACTAGTGTTTGTTTCTTATCCTTCAGTAGTTCCTCTTGTTCTATCTCTTTCTTTCCTTTCTTGGCTGTCTTTGGCAAATCATAGAAATTAAGTTTAACTGAAAATGACAGAGCTTGGGCGAGTTTGTTAAGACTTTAATGTTTTTGTTAAGACTTCAGTGTTTAGACGTACATTAACTACTAAATTTCAGCCGGACATAGAGGTATTTAAAAGATAAGAAAAGATTTCTACTTAAATATTTCCCCCAAAAAATGCCCTTAACTAATTGACCGGTTATGAATGGAATTGAAAATAAAATAAAAATAAAAAAACGGTAATGAACAAAATTTCTTAAAAAATATTTTTGTTAGTTAAGGTTAATTTATTCTAAAGCTACTAATCTTAACCGTAGATCTTGTATTTTTGGGTACTCATGTATTCCATCTTAATGATGGATTTATGGAAGAGAGAGAAACCAAACATGGGTTCATCAGAAATTTCCAAGTTAACCTACACTAATACAGTCCGAAGAAGAAGAAATGTAGTACCAATAACAGATACACCACATATATACTAGTAAACAAAGAAATCAAATGCCTAATCAAAACCGGTAAGAAAATTTAAATTTGCATAGTCTTACGCGGTTTAAGATCTCTGTGAATGATTTTCTGCGAGTGTAAACGCTGCATCGTCTTTAAGATAGTTAAAGCAAAAGATAAACATGTTTGCATGTCCAAGTCTTTCAGAGAATTCTCAAGTCACCTCCCAACATGTATGGAAAAATGATGAACTTATTTTTGTCATCATTAACAACCCCCTTTAGCTGCGAAACATGTAAAACATAATAAACCACCACTCCAATTAATAAGCTGCAATATTGATCATAAATAAGCTGCAATTAAAACTATACCATATAAATACATATAATAAAATTAACTCAACAACTCCATCTCCCTGGGACCGATGAAGGAATTCCACTTCTCTATAAAAACTATTAACATTATGGGCGTCAAGTGTTTGCAAGCACTTAACAGCAACAACTTCTTTGCGGGACTTCTTAAACCTATAAGATAGGATACGTAATTATATTATTATTTGTATAGATTATCTAATTTTCTAAACCCAAAAACTGAATACTTACGAGCCCTTGTAAATAACACCATATCCTCCTTGACCGATTGTCTGTTTGCTAACCTCAATCTCATCACGGTTAAAACTCAAATCGGGGGGAGATGATATTCCATGTTGCTGTTAGGTAATTAAGCAGTTTTTAAAAGTCAGATATTAGAGAAACAAAATAAAATCAGCAAAGTAACATAATTTTGCATTGACTATAGAAAATCAAAGGATTGGAGTGCTTAAATTCGGGTAGCACCGGTGTTCGAAGAATTGAGAGGATGAGATTACACATTTTTTGCAAACTCAATTTTCATCCTTCATTTGCAAATGCCAGTGAAAGATCTAGATGAAATACGAATGAAAAGCACGACTGTAACATCAAAATAGCACACATACCCGAAATCAGACAAAAACCCATAGTGAAAAAGGATTCACTGTGGACGAAAAACTAGGGCAAAAGGGTGTGAGTTGCACGATAGTAAAACCAAAAAGAACAGACAAACACAAAATCAAACGCAAAGCTTACAACAAAAGATATGCGTTCAATAACAAAATACCACAACACAACATGCTACTTGTACCCGTTAGCACGGGAAACAAAAGGGTGAGATTGTACAAGTAAGAAACGCCAGGCAACTAAACTGCATAAACCTCAAGAAATTATAATCACCAAACCAAGAAAGCAACTAAACAATCAAAGAAAAAGCATCCATTACAGCAAGCAAAGATGTACTAACTCTTACTAATAACTAAAGTACTACGAACTTCAGAGGATTGGATCGTCCAAGCAGGCCAACTTTACATCTTTACCACCCTTGCAGCCCGTTCGGTTCAAGATTTTCAAAGCCAACGAATTGGATGATGGGGTAATCCGATACCTAGAATTAAATTCCGAAAAATGGATATCTTGATCCAAAAAAATGCGTTTGGTTGGGTTAATTGAACTAGAAATTGACGTTTAGTCCCAAAGTTAGTGGGCTTTGGACGCTTTAGTCCACTCCTCTGAAGCCTAGTACTCTCTAGTCCAAATAAACCCCGCTTACTACAATTTAGTCCAAACATGGACGAGTTAGTCCAAAAGCAAAACGAGTCCCGATTTTCCGAATTTTCAATATACCCTAATTACCCTTGAACCGATTATATATATATAAAGCGTGTTTTGAAAACGATTTTTTTGGATCTCAAACATGAATTCAAAACAGGGAGCAGGTCAGAGATGAATTTTGAGAGGTGATTTAACAGTTTGAGAGAGGATTTAATCGTTTTTTCATCATAATTCAACTTCAGGTTACTTTGAAAGTGTTCTGAATCGATTTATTTCATCTCAGATTTGAATTCATGATAGATTGAGAGATAGATTGATCCGGATATAAATTTCGTACGTCTAAACATCTTATTGTTTGTATGATCTTTATTTGATATTTGTTATATATTAGCTTTTGATTCTCGTGAAACGATTTTTGTTTACTGTTGTTTGATGATGATTTTAGTTTTATGATGCATGATATGAATTCGAACTGATATTAGATCCTAGGCTTCTGATTTATTCAATTATGTGTTCCAGTAAGATTCTTAAGCTTAATCGATGGAGTATTTGATTTAGTTTTACTGTTATCTGATGTTTTGGCTTCTATTAAATGTGTACTTTCCTGTACACTGTTTAAGTTTTAGGTTATTCAAATCTGAAATTGTGATTTGAAGCTTCAAATGTTTATTATCATTTCTTTTGTAATATGTAGGGGTATCAAATATGTCTGAGAAGGTTATCCATGCTGTTTTGAATCATGGTGAGCATTCTGCTGCTTTTCCTGTTAATACTTCGACAACCGTAGATGAATTGAAGCATTTTGCATGCAAGCATTGGAGGTCTTTGTCTCCTGGGAGTATACGTTTCAGCTATTTGGATAATGATCAATTAGTTTTTGTACAAGGTGATATACAACTGCAAGGTTTAGTTGCTCTTGTTATTCTTATTAAGAATGAAATTTTTATTTGAATGTTGACGTGATTCAGAATCATACTTCTCGTTCTAAGTCTGGTTGTAGCACTAGTTCTGGTTCTAGTACTTCAAATTCTTGTGTAACTGAAAGTCCTAAGATGGTAAGGGTGGTAGATCATGATGCAGACCAGGCCAAGCCTCTGATTTCTAAAAAATGGATTTATGTTTTTGACAAAGTTGGTAGAGAATTTATGGGTTGTGTTAAAGCTGTTAGAATTGTTGTTGATAAGTACAAGATGGCTACTGGTCACAAGATTAGTATTCTTAAAAATGACAAAACTCGTTTTACTGCAAAGTGCCAAGAAGATGGTTGTGGTTGGAGGATTCACTTTGGGCCTGTGAATGGTGACATTTCTCGGTTCGTGCTGAAAGATTCTAATGTTATTCACAGGTTAGTGGTGTTCATATTAGTCCACATTACGAATTTTTTTTTTATGCTTTTATATGTAGACTTGTTTTAGGTGTACATTGTGGTGCACATTATTTGTTGTAGGCTTTTTAGGTGGCACATTGTGGTATAAATTACATATTCTTGCTTGGTATGTGTTTTCTTTTTGCATATGTGGTGTTGGTTTTGAGATCTTATTAGGTGTACATTGTGGTGCACATTACTTATTCCAGCTTTATTTATTTATTTTGTAGCTGTGGTGTTGGTTTGAGGTTGAAGAGTCCTGCGGTGACAACCAAGTTATTCAAGCATTTGATCGCTGACAATATACAGGGTGATCCTAGTTTAAAACCCAAACAGATCATGTCACTTTTTAAGAAGACTTATGGGTCCAATATTAAGTATCACCATGCCCGTAGAGGGAAAGAAGCCGTATTTGAAGAACAATTTGGTGATGACGAGAAGTCGTATAGCGATTTAACTTGGTATGTCAAAGCAATTGAAGAAACTAATCCCGATAGCTATGTGAAGTTTGAAGTTGATCATGGAACCAGAAGATTTCAGAGAATTTTCATTTGTTTCTGTGCTTGCAAGCATAGCTATAGGTATCTCAGGCCCATGATTTACTTGGACGCTACTTTTCTTACTGGTAGATATAGGGGTACTTTGATGGCTGCAACATGTATCAATGGAAACAATGGTTTTTACCCATTTGCTTTTGCTCTTGTTTCTTCCGAAAACAAGGAAAACTGGTTTTGGTTTCTGGAGAATCTTAAAGAAGTTGTCAATGGTCGTCAGATTGTTTTCCTTAGTGATCGTGGAGAAGGACTTTTGCAGGGCATTCCAAAAGTATTTCCTAATTCATTATCACAGCTATTGCTTTTACCACATCAAGTGCAATCTCCCCATTGGATCAGGTGATGCGAATTCGAAGGCCGTTATTGATTTATTTTACAAAGCTGCTTACTCTTACACAGCAGCTAACTTTGAAGAAGCTTTGCGGGGCATGCATGCAATTGGATGTGGACATGTTGCTAACTATATCAGGACTATTGCAAAGGAGAAATGGGCAAATGCATTTTTCCCTGTATGCAGATATAGTGCTCACTCTTCAACTCTTTCCGAGTCGTTCAACAACTGGATTCTTGAGTTCAAAAAGTTGCCTGCTTTTGCTCTTCTCGATGCGATACGGTGAGTTTTATGTTTAGTGTTTCATTCATTTATTTTCTTTGATGTGTACATCTTCCCTTATACACATGTTTATCTGTCTACATTGTTGCACACATGGATTTGCTTGATCTGTAGATACTTGTACACATGTTTTATCTGTGATTCTGCAACAGTGTGTACACTGTTGTACACATGGATTTCCTTAATGTGTACATTGTCGTACACATGTTTTATCTGTATTCCTTCTAGTTCATGTTTTGATTTTATGTTTTGTGTTTTTATTATGTTAGTTTGAAGGTTATGAAGATGAATTCTACGATAAGGGTAGAAGGTCTAGAAACTTTCAACACTAGGCTCACTCCGATATTTGAGGCTTTACTAGAGGAAAACATCAACATTGGTCATACTTGGACTGTTACTGAGTCCATGAAACATTGTATGAAGTCGCATCTCCCCGGTCTCATTCTGTAGATCTATTGCAGAAAACTTGTACATGTCACAGGTGGCGAGTTAATGGTTTTCCTTGTGCACATGCTTGTGCTGCCATTCAAGCTACGAGGGAGGACATTTATTCATTTGTTGAGCCATACTTCACCACTGAATGGTACAACAGGACATACCAGGAGATCATCTTGCCAATCCCCAATTATGACAAGCCGCAGGCTTATGATCCTAGTGATAGGGTTATTGTTCCTATTCCTGTTCCTCCACCTGGTAGACGAAGAACACAGCGTATGAAGAATGTTTGGGAGAAGCAAAAGAGGCCTATGATGTGTACAAAGTGCTTCACCCTTGGTCACCACAACAGAGCTACCTGCCCCATGCTTTGATGATTTTTTCTATGTTTGATTTGTTCAAAAGATTCTATGTGTTTGATTTGTTTAAAACTAGTACCAATATACAGAACTGAAAACATAAAATATTACTAAACAAAATAGACTAGTAGCATCCATTGTACAGAAAGGTGTACATAATGGTACACAGGTAAAAAGACAGGTAAGAAAACTGAAGTGCACAAGAAGGTGTACATAATGGTACACATGTCCTGGCACTAATTATCCACACCAAAGAAAATTGAAAAATACATTTTGCTAATGCCTGTTCAATCTTATGTTTAGTGTTTCAATTCTATGTTTTTCAGTTCTGCAGGTCTGGATAAATCTGTCAGTACATGTGTACCATTATGTACACCTTCCTGTACCATTACTGTGATAAATTTCTGCTCTGTCAATAACAGTGTACAATCATGTACACCTTAATATTTTACTAACCTGTAATATACACCTTAGTACTGACACAAGTATACTTTCAACACATCAATATTGAAACTAATAAAAAGATTAATTCAAGGTCTTTATAGTAGTCATAAGTCTTAAATTGAAACTAATAAAAAGATTAATTTAAGGTCTTTATAGTATTGAAAACTGAAATTTGAAAAGTTGTCTGAAGATAAAAAAATGTTTAGAAGCAATTCAGAAAGTGATCTTGTATAATGAAGCTTAAAAACTCCTCTTCCTCTTCAATGGTTTCATTTCCATACTCAGGCGCCACTCCTTGTGTTGTTCATCTTTTGCTATATCCCAAACCTTTTCATACACTCCGACTTTTTTCAACATCTTGGCCACTAATTTTGTTCTCATTTTCTGACAAATGTCTTCGGCCCTCTGCTGATCTCTTTCGATACTCTTTGTTTTCTTCACACTTCGTTTCATAAAGTAACAAGTGTATAGCAGGCAGTCCGGGTTGATTCCTTGTGCAGGGAATTACATGATGTTTATATCGTGCGGTTCTATAGGTGCATCACCCTTCAACGCTCTCTTCTTGTTGAGTTCCAACTGCACCACATTTGCCAGTTGTTGTGCATCATCTTTATAGTCCTTATTTGAGGGAAACAAGTTGTACCATTTCCACTCTAGAGCTTCGAAATCAAACTTCAAAAGAGACCAGTGAACTCCTACTGCCAATTGTTCTGTAGAGTGATTGACGGGGATTACAAGAACTCCTAGATTGTCAGGCATGTCCCGTATGAAATCAACCACAAGTGTTTGTAGAGTGCTGATGATATTGTTCTTCACGTAGTACTGCAATCAATAATTTGTTGGAAATTAAAATGAATTAGGTATACCTAAATCAGACCAGAAAACTAACAAGCATGTACACTACTACATATCAAACATTTTAGGCCTGGAAATAGATGTATGATATAGATGTATCCATGACGTATAATACAGGTGCACAACTATCTACACACCTAAATAAAATCTAACAATCAAGCATCCATGCAAACACTTAACAGAGCATGTGTCATCAATCATATAGCATACTGGTGTACATCTATGTCCACACCTAAAGAAATCTACAAACACAAAGAACACGCCATGTCAATTAGGTGTTCAACTATGTACACATCATTAAAGTATCTATATATGAATTTTTTTATTTGTTTTTGAGAAACTTACACATGCAGTAGGACTCATTATTTCACATCTCATGTACTTTTGATCATCTGGATGACGAAAGCTATCTATGAGAATTGCTCTGCAACGTCGATGGACGTAGAACTGCAGTACCTCTTGGTCCAGATATTTGTTGAACATCAGTTCACGAAGTACTTTTCCCACAATCATAATTTCTTCCTTGACCGTTGGATCTTCGAGTCTTGTTAGTTCCCAAGCTACAGAGCTGCAGAATCATAAAGGAAATGTTAACATGGTGTATATAGTGGTGCACATATCTTTTTTTTAAATAAGATTCAATCATTCGTATAGTGTGATGTATTGATTTGTTAACTTACGTCAGGCTTGCATAGTCGAAATATTTCTGTATCCTTTTTTTGTCCTGTCCTGGTTCCATGGCATGGTATAGTGGTGATTGACGAACATTTGGTAGTGGGCGACAAGGATGATACTCATTTTCCTTTCTATTTATTGTTGCAGGATAGCCTGGTTCTTCTCCCCCTTTGATCCCCTTGCCTTTTTGATCCACTTTTATCCTAACTTGTCTGGTTTTACCCTCGGCAGTGAAATCAGGATCTAGTTTTTTCTTTGCAGCTCTCTTTGGTGGTGTCTTGGACAACTTGCCAGCTGCTTTTGTCCTCAACATCTCTGCTTCCTTCATCTTCCCTGCTCTTGTCTTTGCTGGTGGTGTCTTCTGCTCCTGTACTTCTTGACTGCTAAAAAATTCATCTTCATGTTGTTGGATGAACTGCACTGCTTCAGCAACGATCATTTCCCGTACATCTTCATTGGATAATGATTTTTGAGATGACTTTTCTATTGGATCTTCTTGGCTCAACAATGAAAAGCTTGGACAATCGTGGATCAGGGTTGCTATCTTTACCTTCACTTCAGATGGTGCCGTTCTGTAACAACCTTTCTTAAGCTTTACGAACACAGTTTCATATAAGTTATCTAGAAGGTCCTCAATTGATGTATAAGTCTACTTCTCTGTCTCTTCTCCTTGTGTGAGTAAAAGGATATCTTCTTCAACCGGCTGAGATATGCCTTTAGGGTCCAGCTGAGATATGGCTTGAGCTGCGATTATCGTAGCTTCATCAATTTCTGCAAATGGAGTGGCATCCATCACATTCTGGTATTCTTGATGTTCAGCGATTTCAGCTGTCTCTGGCAGAGAAGTGCTGAAAAAATGCATATTTTGTTAGGTTCTACAAAAGTGTACATCTTTGTACACACACACATAAGAAATCAGTAAGGTGTACATCTTGGTACACATATACAGAAAATGAAAATAAATGCGAGCTGAGATCATTTTATTCATACCTAGGCTTCTTAGCAGTTCCAGACTCAACACCTTGCCTTGTTCCATCCTTGCCATCCTTCTGTTCATTTGTCTTTGACAGAGGAGTGCTAAAAGATTCAAGTTTTGAGAAAAGGTAAGAGTTTTAGCATACTGGTGTACAACTATCTACACACATAAAAAGAAATGACTGCCACATTTAATAAAAGTGATTTTATACCTTCGCTTTTCAGGAGTTTCAGATGGAACTTCATTCTTTTCAGATTCAGTTCCATGCTCGTCACCACCACCTTTGCTACCCTCTTTGTTATTGTGATCACCATGCATATCACCACCTTTGCCACCCTGCTCATCATCATCATCTTTATCATCATGCATATCACCACCTTTTCTACCCTCCTTGTCATCATCATCCTTGCTACCCTCCTTGTCATCATCATCCTTATCATCATGCATATCACCATCTTCATTGTGCTCCTCTTCCTCCTCCTCCTCAATCTCCTCATCTTCCTTGTGCTCCTCAATATCCTCCTCAACCTTGTCATCCTCCTCCTCCTCCTCAATCTCCTCAGTTTCAAGCCGTATTTCCTTTGCAAATTTAAAGATTTCATCCAAAGTGTAATTACGAAAATTATTCACTTCTCTTTCTGTCAAGTTCATTAGACCAACTTCATTAACTTTTAGGATTTTCTCTTCAATGAAATTAAGAAGACTTTCTTGTCTTTCCTAAACTTCAGTAAGCTCCTCATCCAACTCCTTTCTTTGCATATCTGATATGCGCAGCTTTTCCTTCACTGCATCTATGCTATTTTCTTGTTTGTGCCTCCGGTACTCATCCAAAAGCAATCGCTCTTCATCAGTGTAAGCCTTTACCCATCCTGGTTGCATCTGAAAACATGCCAAAGTATCAATATTTATCACAGGTGTACAATTTTCCACACATGTGTTAAAAGTGTACATTGTTGTACACATGAAAAAAAAAATCAAATCTATCACCAATTTTTTTATAATCCTGTGTACCTTATTAAAGGTGTATATCAATGTACATATACTATCAACAATGTACAATCCTGTACACCTTATTAAAGGTGTCTATCGATGTACATATACTATCGTAAGAAAGTTTTTTGAGATACCTTTTTCATGGCGTCATTCAGGTCTTTCTCGATTGTATTACTGATGTCACTGATGATCCACCTGAGAAGCCTTGGCACACCTTCCTCATTGCTTGGCTGCATGATTTTGTTGTGTTCAGCAAACCAATGCTGCATTAACAAATAGGTGAATAGTTAGAAATGTAAGAGAAATGAACAAACACAATGAACATAATTATTTAAAATGGTGAATGGATATATCAGCTGTACAACTGTGTGCACATGTAAACTCACCAACAGATAAATCACACAACCATTAACTTTAAGTGGTGAATCGAAATGTTTCTTAATGCACGCCATGAGATACTCATGTATATGAACTGGCCAACAAGAGTTCTTCATCCTATCGAAAGACTCAAAAAAGTGTGCATACTGGTTCTTGCTAATCATACTTCCGTTTGCCTGGGTAAAAAACACCGTTATACACAAGTACATAGTAAACAGCACCACTAAGTCTTCAACGTCTCTTTCAATCTCCAATCGCGACTTTGGGTTTAGCTTCATGATACGTACGATTTCCTCCTCCACATCTTTTTTTCCCAGCTCATTTCGTTTCTTAAGAGTCAATCTGTTTATCAGCGGACCGTATCTTTTTTCAGCTGCAGTTTTTACATCTTCTCCTTTTTCAAGTTCCATTGCCACCATCTTAATCCCATAAATTAAAAACAAATCCTCGGGTTCACTCTTTACTGCCACTCTTATGTTCTTCTTGGGAGTATCAAACATGAAATAATGTCCCCCTGTGTCACGAATTTCATGGCGATACTGTCTCACAATTTTCAAGATTGAGTTTGGGTTCTTAGTCCATATATCATCTCTCTTTTTACTTGGATCTTTCTCATCTTTCTGATATGCTTTTTTGTGGACAAAGATATCTACAACAGGACAGAACGGTCCTTCCTTTTGCTTCTCTAATTGATAATTGGTGAACCATACTTTTCCTCCTCTTTTTGTTTCATCTTCCTCAAAGTTTCTATTCACAAAGTTACTGATTGCATGGAAACTTGATCTATAAGGTTTGTTGGTATGTACGAAAATGAACCAAGAAGAATAATACATTCATTATACTCATAACTACAAAACAGTCACATAGGTGTACAACAATGTATACACAAATATTTAACAGAGCACTAATCAAATATGAAGATGAACTAGCATGCTGGTGTACCTGTATGTACACTGGTACATACAGGTGTAAAAGTCTTTACCCTCTTACAAAAATCTAACAACAACAGTTTCAAAACACACTCAGCATCCAATATGAAGATGAACTGGCATGCTGGTGTACCTGTATGTACACTGGTACCACAAGTGATGAAAAAACAGTTTCAAAACACAACAGTTGGGCAATATGAAGATGAACTGGCATGATGGTGTACAGATCTGTACACTGGTACCACAAGTGATGAAAAAACAGTTTTGAAACACAACAATTAGGCAATATGAAGATGAACTGGCATGTTGGTGTACAGATCTGTACACTGGTACCACAAGTGATGAAAAAACAGTTTCAAAACATAACAGTCAGTACAAAAACATATAGAACATGACACCAATCAGTACAACAACATTTGACTGTAGTAGTATATACACATGAACAAGAAATCTGAACACAAATCAATGCAACAGCATGCTGGTGTACATATCTGTACACACCAACAACAAATCTCATAAAAATTGCAAGAAAATAGATAGAACTGAAACTGAAAGCCTGCAACAGCATGATGGTGTACATTTTTATACACACCAACAACAAGAGATGGACAACAGTTTGAAAACGCAAACATCAGAACATATAAACATGATATAGCATGCCGGTGTACAGATCTGTACACTGGTAAAACACAATAGATGGACAACAGTTTGAAGTAGCATTACCCTTTTTTGCTTGACCAGATGTTGATTTCTTTGAAGTTTTTGATTTCTTCTTAGGTGGTGGTGATTTTGAAGTATCTTCTGTTGAAACTGCTGTAGATTTTGATCTCGTCTTCGGTCCTTGTGATTTTGAAGTATCTTCTTCAACTGTTGCTGTTGTATCAGAAGATTTTTCTATTGATTTTCGCTTTGCAACTCTTTTTTTAGCAATCACCATGATGTTACTGCTACTATATTCATCAATTCTACAAAGATTTAAGGTTTGATTATGAAGCTTTAGGGTTTCGATTTTCGATTTTGGATTTTGGAGTTTAGGTTAGATTTTTCTCTGAGTTTTTCTGCTAAATGAAATAATAACATTTCCGTTTTTTTTCTTTCAGTTTTTTTTTCCCGAACCAACGTGTCTCTCCCGCATTAACTGTGTCAGTTACAAAACAGTTTTAATTCGCTGCACGTGTGCTTTATGAGACGCGTGCGAAGGATGGCAGCGTCTTTACACATTTTCAAATAAACTTTGGACTAATCTGTTCCTAGTCGGATCGGGATGGACTAATCCGTATCTTTGGGGACGGTTTTGGACTAAACCGTTTTTTTCCCTTAATTGAATTACATAGCAATCCAAATCTATAGAACTTCTTAAATACCCTCGCTCTTTGAAACTCTAAAACCTAAAGTAAGCCGCCGCCGCAACAACACCACCTTTTCACCTCCACAGCATCTCCGCCACCACCTTCAGAACACCTCCACCAACAGCTCCATTACAACACCAGCACCATACCACCGTTACCAGCAGCAAACCACCACCCTCACAATCACACCACCACCACCACAACAACAACAGCACCATCTTCGTCTTTGCGCCGCCGCCGCCACCAGCACGAAAATTTGAGAATTTTGTTTCTGTTTGGTTCGGGAAATTGGGGTCATTCCCTCGGAATTCAATTCCTGGGATTTCAATTATCCGAACCAAACGCGCTCTTAGTTTGCAAACATTGGTCAAGAAACCAGTGCAAATAGGCATGGAAGGGCTGATAATAACACCAAAAAGACCACAAACACAGAATTCAACATAAACCCACAAGAAAAACGCGATTGTAACATCATAAGAATGCATGCATACAAAATCCAGCACAACCCCATAGTAAAGGAAGATCCTAACACCAAAAAGAAGACATAAACAGAAAATCCCCTATAGTTGCAAGACAGAGAACTTTAATTAGACAAAAACGAAAACCAGCCGATATAAAAAATAAAAAAAACTACAGACCTGCATTCCATTCAAATAGTAAAACATAGAACAAGAAGAAGAAATGGAAATCATATTCCTCATATTTTGGTATACCAAATCTTGAGAGTTATAACACAGAGAAATTGAAGGGTTCCTCATCTTGGTATACTTGTTTACCATATATATATATATATATATATATATATATATAGTAACTCATCCCTAAGAAATATAACTACTTGACAATCTATTCAAGAGGAAACAAGACTAAGATCAAGACATGATGTTTTACCTTAGTTCAAGCTATGGAACTTTGGCTGAGAAAAAAAAATGGAGGAAATAAGATCCAACTTAGTTTCTGTGGTAGGTTTTGTAATAAACTCTTCTGCATCTGCATAAAGAGATATACTACAAACGGTAGCATTTCTCTGTTTTTCCTTCCATCATCAGTGTACGGATGTCAATTTTGGTGTTATTTTGATTTTTTTTATCTCTGCAATCTGTATAAAGAGAGGTTTCCATATTTGGCATTATCTTCTTTTTTTTCCTTCCATCATCGGTGTACAAATATATCCATTTTGGTGCATAATTTGAATTTTTTTTAAGAGCAGTGCTGTCCCGCGCAACAGCTTAATAAGCAAACAGTTTGTAGGCCGTTGGATCATTTCACGAGTCATTGGATTAGAGCTAGTTTCCCAGTCAAAATACAGCTGTCAAATTTTCGTTATTAGAAACAGGTCCTTTAAATATATAATCATTTTGTACTGTATCCTCTTCTTACTTCTTAGTTAAGAATCATGTGATCTTCTATTAAGTTCTATAAACCCCAACTTTTCCGTTCTCAAACATTTCATCAACTGTATACAATTAACATTAGCCTTTACCATATTGCACCCCCACTTCAATACAAATGATGTAGGAACTCACCGGGAAGTACTAGTTGGTGTTGTTATATGGGGTTGGTTAAATCAGCGTTACAAAGAAGATTACAATCCTTGTCGCTAAGATTTCTAGTGATTCATTTGCTAAACAAAATTTACGGACATTTATAAATCGTTCAATGTGCTATTCCAAGTTGTTACGCAAATCTCTCTATTCTCAATTTCCAGCTTAATTGTTAACAGCTGTTCCCAGCATATGAAATTAGTGAATATTTTGGATTCAAATAAACTAGAAGGCTAGAAGCTACTGGTAATTATGTCTGTCAAATTAAAATTAAACTTGTGGCAGCTCCTCGTTATGTTCTGGCAAGTCAGACCCTTGACGACGTTAACCAAATCGATTATTAGCATACGACAGAAGCTAGAATTTTTCTTAGTGAAATCTTCACCAGACTAACGGCGTTATGTTCATGTTATGACTTACACAGAGCTTGGTTTTGTTGGCACAGGAGCAAGGGAAAAAGGTTCTTGCTGACGCAATCCAGGCTTGCACTGAAATCATAAATAGACATAACGGCAAGCTGCTAGTAAAGGCAAGCCATTCTTAGTGTTAAACTTGATTCTGTGTTCGTAACTTCGTATAAACAAGTCTCTGTTGCAGCAAAAAACTAACTGGCTTATAGGAGCAAAAGTCGCAAAACTTAGTTGCACATATACAAAGAATCCAAAATAGCGAACATGAAGACAGTTTCGGATTTCGGATTTTTTTTCTTCTTAAGTTCACAAAACCAAATATGATTTAGACACACCTGTCTTACGAGACCAACCAAAATATACGCAACTGCATGACTTGGATGCTGCAAAATCTAAACAAGACATGAACTGCATAACTTTGTCTTTAGTTCTTCTTTATAATTCTAGCAACAGGCATTTTCCTTCTGTCCTCGGAAACAAATATGGGTTTGGATGGAAGCAAATCAATAATACCAGCATCGACATTCTTCAAGAACTAAGGCTCCTCTCTCAAAGGAACCTTAAATACATTCGAACACGTGAATCCAGTAGCCGACAAAAATGAAATGGCCTATAATCCTCTTTATTTCATAGTAGGACTAAAAGCATAATAATAGTCTGATAAGAAAATCAAAATTAATCGAATGAAACCACTAGATGTGAGAAGTTTCCTTGAACTATACCTTCCTTTGCAAATGATTCTTCCAAATTATTATGAGCATTCCACTCACTAAAATCAAAATCATTTAGTAAACTAAGATTAAACTCGTTTTAGCAAATTTGTCGAGGAGTCATTTCTACAAATCATAAACATAAGAGATCAGAAGAAGGTGGGTTTTTAATCAAAGAAAGAAGGTGAGTTTTCTCATAAGAAACGTTTGCTCTTCGTAGTATAATTAATAATAGTAGAGATTGATGAAACTTATTAAGAAATCACTATAAATTGAAAAACCAAAAATTTCGGTTGTATCTCTCTCTCCCCGTAACCTTCTCGCTCTTGTCCAAGTTCACCGCCGCCGATCGTTTTCCTGCTCGAATCTAGTCTGAGACTAGATCCGAGCAAGGATTTTTTCCTTTTCAGTTCATACCTTTTGGGGTTCTTTCATTTTGTTCTAGTTTCTTTTCAGTTTTAGGTTTTTCTCTTTTATCTTCTATAACTTTTTGATTTGACAAGGTTATAGATCCATTTGTGTTGTGTTGCATTTGAGACCATAAATTCAGAGGTAGATTTTGGTGATTAAGGTGGCGGAGCAGCCGTTCGACAGGAGAATTTATGATGTGGCGGTGATGGAATAACTTGTGGCTGTATCTAGAATTTGTAACGGAAGGTTGTATGTAGTAGCACTATTGAGGGTCGTATGGGAGTATTAAGGAGGAGTTTCTGGTTGTATGTGGTAGTACTAACAAGGGGCCTATGGGTATCAAGGAGGAGTTTCTGGTTGTCTGTGGTAGTAACAAGGAAGGAGGAGTTTCTTGTAGTATTTGGTAGCACCAACAAGGGTCCTATCGGTATCATGGAGTTTCTGGTTGCAAGAGATGGAGATGGTCTTCAAGGAGCTGTTTTAAGGTTGTTTACAATGGAGTATCGAGCTGATGGTGGTGGTTTTGGTAGTAGCAGCGGTGATCTCAGTGGAAGGGCTGCTTATGAGGTGGCGGCGGTAACCCCCATGACGGGGGCAACATTTTAGATGAAAGTGGCTTTTCATCTGATTTTCAAACTTCAAATTAGGTTATTGCTTGGGATGGGCTTCATAATGTGGATGTCTATGTGGAAATTACTTTCTGAGTCCGGGCTTTGAGTTTTTCGGTCTCTTACTGTAACTTGTTATCTTTGTTTTTGTTTTTGTTTTTGTTGTTTTCTTTGGTCACTTCCTGTACTCCAATCTGTTGTACTTTCACTTCTTTTTTAATCAAATCATTTAATTTACCCATTAAAAAAAAAATCACTATGTGCAGAGGATGGTTCTTAGTTTAATTTATAAATTAAGAGGACCTGTCTCTAATACCGAAAATTTGACAGCTTTATATTAACTGGGAAACTAAATTAACTTTAATCCAATGGTTGGTGAAATGATCCAACGTCCTACAAACTGTTTGCCTATGCAGCACTGCTCTATTTTTTTATTCTTTTTTCTCTGCAATCTGTATAAAGAGAGGTTTCCGTATTTGGCATTTTTTTCCCCTTCCATCGTCAGTGTACAATTGTATCCATTTTGGTGCATAATTTTGAATTCTTTTATAGTGACTAAATACAACCCTAGTTTTGTTTAAATACAACCTTCATTTTACTTTGGTATAGATTTCACTTTTAATCTAAAAAACGGTTAAATACAATCCATGAGTCAGTAGCAATTAAACCTAAATTAATTGATCACCTCTATCTCTTTCTCATGTCGTCTCCCTGTGCTTTCGTTGCTTTTGTTTTTATTTCATTAACAATCCTGACTTCAAGAGAAAGAGCCGGTAATGGTTAATTTTAAATAAGAAATTGTTTGTTTTTGTTACAGTGGAAGATGCAACCACGGGGTTCGAGTTTTGTTCATCTAGCAAGTGATTTTTGACATATAAATTTCATTAAAATCATCCATCCAACTGAATAATACAATCTGTCGCTCTCTTTTAAGTGAAGTTATCAGATGTTAAGGTCTCAAATCCATATAATATGATCAATTGACGATGGTGGTTGTGTGGTATACGAAGGTGGTGGTGGTGGGTGGGAAATTTGTGCCGAAATAAGATAGGGTTGCATTTAGTCACAACACATGAAAATCCCGGTTGCATCTAGTCTTAGATTGTATTTAATCAAAACATAGGTTGTATTTAGTCATTGCCTTCTTTTTCTCTATGTGTTTTCTTACAGATGCGTTTGTTGCAAACGCGTTTCTGGTGTTTTTTTAGGGTTGTGTTTGAATTCTGTTTCGCTTTATATCCTTCCTCTGTAAGGATGGTCACGGGGAGGGTATGCCAATCCCAATGCCAATCACTGCCCGTTCGTAGAAAAAATACCCATACCCACCCCGTTATCCACATGAATTGGCGTGGGACAAGTTTGAGGAATATCCAAATGGGGCGGGTTTTCTATCAAGAATATAAAGCATAGTTTGGACCATGGTTGTGAAAGTCCGATTTGCAATTCGAATCGTCCGATTCGCTTCAAAAGTTACCAAATCGATTCAAATCACTGCTTCAACTCGTTTTTTCTCATGAAGCGTACTTTGACCGTTTGACTTATGATTCTTAACCATTGACCAACACAGAATAAGACACGTTTACTGAGATAATTAAGAAAAATTAAAGCGCCAGATTGGATTCGACCCTTGGACGTCTGGCACACAGCAAAGCACCCTCTACCACTGTGCCAACTTGGTTTTTTGGGGCGGGTTTTCTATCAAGAATATAAAGCATAGTTTGGACCATGGTTGTGAAAGCCCGATTCGCAAAAGTTACCAAATCGATTCAAATCGCTGCTTCAACTCGTTTTTCTCATGAAGCGTACTTTGATCGTTTGACTTACGATTCTTGACCATTGACTAGCACAGAATAAGACACGTTTACTGAGATAATTAAGAAAAATTAAAGCGCCAGATTGGATTCGACCCTGGGACGTCTGGCACACAGCAAAGCACCCTCTATCACTGTGCCAACTTGGTTGTTGTTGTTAGTTCTCAGCGTATTTTGTATATAATGGGACATCAAAGATAAAATATTAGCAAGCCTTCATCTGGTTAAGCGATATTTATATATATATGCATATAATGAAAGGTAAAAGACTAAACCTGACACCTGCAGTTCATATATTTATGCTTATTGTACATCAAATCGAACATTAGGAATAATATTTATGCCTATTATACATCAAAAATCAAACATTAGAAATATTTTGTATGGTTCAACGATATTTATAGGCATATATTTACGATTCAATAATCAACCATGAATCTTCGATTCACGATTTAAGATACGATTCGATTCTAAAATTTCATAAACGATTCACGATTTAAAAACCTTGGTTTGGACAACTTAGGCCAAGCACTATGGGGGAAAAATCCAAAATCGCAACCCTTTATTTACTCTAAAATATCTTTTTTTACCTAGACAAATATATTCCTATTGGAAAAAAAAACTGGGAAAAAAAATGGCTACTGAGTGGCCGTTTGGCACTATTTATACGGCTACTAAGTAGCCGTATCGTATAGGGAAGGGAAAAAAGGGCACCATAGTGAGGATGCCTTCCTTGTGCTATCCCTTCCCTTTATTTGAGGGATAAGGAAGGGATGCCCTGCACCATAGTGCTTGGCCTTAGCCTAGATAAAGAGCGGTCAGGGTGCATTATGGAGAAAGCTAAATCCATGGTTGTGGTCTGCTCTAATTAAAATTAATCATTATGAGTATTTTATTAATTAGTGTCTCATTAATCTCTCATAATGAATAATTTATTAAATTTTCATCATTAAATGTCCTCTTAATTAATCTAATAAATATGTATATTTACATTAATAAATAATTTTAATAAAAGTTATATCAATAGAAATTAGTGGTTAGTAGTGGAAGAAGTAGTGGCTGGTAGAAGCGGTGGTGGTGGAGGCGATAATATCAGTGGTGGTGGAAAAAATAATGCCGATAGGTGGTTTTATGGTGGCGATGTTGGTGAATAGTCGTGGACATTATCAGTTCTGTATATTTACAACACAAAAAACATTGTATCGTAAAAGATGTAGTTGGTCATCACGATTGAAAAAAACATATATCATATTTTGAGGATGAGACCATACCATTTAGAAAGAAAAAAATGATCATAACCGCCGGATCAACTAAACGGTACCCTGCTACCTTTAGTACCCGGATGCCTAGTTAGCAATTCGGGGTACGGCAAACGTACGTGTATTATTCGGATTTGTATAAATCAAATTCGGTCAATACACCGGTCAAAGGTTCGTGATTCGGTTATAGTTCGGAACCGTATACGTATGTGTATAATTCGTTTTAGAGATACGAATTCGGTAAGCAAAATTCGGCATACCTATGATAAAATAATAAGTATTTATAATCTTAAAAAGATTAATATTTTCTTATATGTATATGTTACTAGAGAATGACCCGTGCCGAAACGGCACGGGCTATTTCACACGGTTATGAACTTGGTAAGGAGCTTCTAGAAGTACTGTTTGAAATACTTTGCAACAACCAATTGGCAATGTTGCAATATCTGTCAGGTTGATAAAAAACCAAAACACTTACGATTAAACTACTTGTAAAGTTGAGAAGTTCATACATTTGAGTTTCAAAGACGAATATGTTGTGCACATGAGTTTCAAAGATAGATACGTGTGCACATTTTGAGCATTCTACTGATCATAATTTGACAGTCAAATTAAGTCATAAATGTAGAAAATCTGATATCAAAGACTTAATGAAAGCACACAACTAAACTCGAAAAATACTTCTCTTAATTGATGTAGTTTAAACTCATGGCTCAACAACCTATTTATGTTTACAAACTTGACTTTCAAGTAATAAACACTTTCCTAACATAATCAAACTCTAACAAAGACTTTTCTAGAAAACTCTCACGTAAACAACTTCTAAAACAAGTAATACTGGCAACCCAAGTTTACTTCATAAACACCGTACCAACGTGTCAACAATACTTGTTGATCCATTCACATCGTGTCAACTGTACAAGTTGATCCAACCATACTGTGTCAACTTTCATAGTTGATCCATACTGCTTTCTTCACACTGTATCAACAGAACTTGTTGATCCCTTCTACCTTCTTCATAGTATTTTGGTTTATTCTTCAACATCCTCCCTTAAACCAAGATACTCTTTGCTAATCATTCCTAATTTTTCACGCAAGTAAATGAAAGTGTTAGACTTCAAATACTTGGTGAAAATATCAGCTACCTGCTCTTTGATGTAATGAAACTTAATATCAATGTGCTTACTCCTTCCATGAAGCACGGGATTCTTAGTTAGTGAAATTGTTGACTTATTATCACATATTATTGTTGTTGGTGTCTTCTGTTCTTGAAACAATGACTTCAGCATCATTCTCAACCACACAGCTTGAGTAGCACAATTGTTAGTAGCTATATACTCAGCTTCTATTGTAGATAATGCAACAACAACTTGTTGCTTTTTAGATGACCAAGAGAAGAATCCTGTTCCTAACTGAAATCCATAACCAGATGTGTTATTTCTTCCTTCTGTATCTCTAACCCAATCACTGTCAGTGAAACCAACTAATTTTGGATCTTTTGAAACAGTATAAAAAATTCCCATGTTAGTTGTTCCTTTAACATATTTCAGAATACGTTTTGCATCTTGTAAATGTGATTGTCTAGGAGCTTCCGTAAACCTACTAACCAGTCCAACTGCATACATGATATCAGGTCTTGTAGCAGTCAAATATCTCAGACATCCAACAGGACCCTTAAATTCTGTTGAATTCACAAGTTCTCCTGACCCTTCTCTTGTCAACTTCAATCTCTCTTCTACTGGTGTTAAGATTGGATTGCAATTATCCATCTTGAAACGCTTTAGTATTCCTTCTGCATATCTCTGCTGATTAATAAAAATTCCTCTTTCAGATTGTTGTACTTTTATGCCAAGAAAATATGACATTAAACCAAGATCTGTCATCTCAAACTCCTTCACCATATCCTCCCTGAATTCATTGATCATCTCAAAACTATTTCCAGTAAATATAAGATATCCACATATAAACACACTATAATATGATTGCCAAGATTATCAGCTTTCAAATATAAAGTATGTTCATGTGGACATCTTATAAACCCTTTCTTAATGAAATAAGAATCTATTCTTGTATACCAAGCTCTTGGTGCTTGTTTCAATCCATACAAAGCTTTGTTTAGCTTATATACTTCATTCTCATTCCCCTCCATAATGTAACCTGCTGGTTGTTCAACATAAACTTCTTTTTCTAATACTCCATTCAAGAATGCTGATTTCACATCCATCTGAAATATCTTCCATTGCTTCTGTGCAGCTAAAGCTATTATCATTCTTACTGTATCAAGTCTTGCAACTGGTGCAAATACTTCTGAGTAATCTACTCCTTGTTTTTGTCTATATCCCTTAGCAACTAACCTTGCTTTCAGTCTATCTACTTCACCATTTGACTTGTATTTTGTTTTGTAAACCCACTTAACACCAATAGGTTTCTTTCCTGGTGGAAGTGTAGTAAGTTCCCAAGTATTATTCTTCTCAATTGACTTTAGCTCTTCATTCATGGCTTGAATCCAACCTTGCTCTTTAGAAGCTTCTTCATAAGCTACAGGATCACAGTCTCCAAATAATGCAAAATTCACCACATCATCATCAGTATCTTCATTATCTCTTGATAAAATATAATCATTCAACCTAGCTGGTATGACATATTTCCTTCTTGGTCTTGTAGTTTCTTCTTGTGGTATTGCTTTTGTTCTTGCTTCTTCATGGTGTTCTTCAACATTATCTTGAGTTTGCACTTCTTCTTCAACTACTATTGGAACTGTTCTGACAGCAGTAGGTGGATCAACATTCCTTGTTGATCCAGTATGTGAATCATTATTTCTTGTTGATCCAGTATGTGGATCAACATTCCTTGTTGACCCAAAATTTGGATGTTGATCCAAAATTTGGATCAACATTGTTTGTTGACCCACTATTCCAATTCCATTATGAATCTTCATCAAAGAACACATCTCTGCTTGTAATTACTTTTCCTGTTTCTGGATTAAACAACTTATATCCTTTGGTTACTGAGCTATAACCAACAAGAATACACTTTTCACTCTTGTCATCCAACTTCTTTCTAATTTCTTTAGGTAAATGTGCATATGCAATGCACCCAAAAACTTTCAGATGCCTTACACTTGGTCTTGTACCTCTCCAAGCTTCTTCTGGTGTCATATTGTTCAAACTATTTGTAGGACATCTGTTAAGTAAGTACACAGCTGTATCAACTGCATATCCCCAGAAACTCTTTGGTAAATCTTTTGTTCTCCTTATAGTTCTTGCCATCTCCATTATAGTTCTATTCTTTCTTTCTGCAACTCCATTCTGTTGTGGTGTATATCTTGCAGTTAATTGATGTTGAATGCCATGTTCTTCCAGAAAACTGTCAACAACAGTATACTCTTTTCCTCTATCAGTTCTTAATATCTTGATGCTCTTACCAATTTATTTCTCAACATATGCTTTAAAACTTCTAAAAGCATGAAAAACATCACTCTTTTGTTTAAGTAAATATACCCATGCTTTTCTACTATAATCATCAATGAAAGTTATGAAATAGTTATTACCTCCATGTGATGTAACTTCTATAGGACCACACAAGTCACTATGAATGATCTTCAACTGTTTTTCAGCTCTTCTAGCTTTGTTATTTGGGAATGGATCTCTATGCTGTTTGCCAAAGATACAATTCTCACATCTTGATTCTGGAAGCTCAATAAAAGGTAAACCAGATACCATCTCCTTCTTTGCTAAAACTTGTAAACTGTTAAAATTCACATGTCCCATTCTCTTATGCCACAACCAAGAGTCAGTATGTACATGAGTACTATAACCGCTTTCTCTTTTATGCTAAATATTCAATGGAAACAATCTATTCTTTGTCATCTGTACTTTTTCTTTCAACCTTCTTCTTTCCTCTCTGATGAAGCAAAAACCATTGTAAATATTCATAGAGTATCCTCTTTCTGACAGTTGACCCATGCTTAGTAAGTTTTGATGTAAACCTGGTACATAAAACACATCCATGATGTATGCTTTTGAACCATTCTTAAGAACAATTCATATTCTTCCTTTTCCCATAACTGGAATTGTTGAACTATTACCAAACTTCACAGTTGATCTTAAAGATTCATCAAGCTTATCAAATAAGTTTTTTCTGCCACACATATGATTGCTATAACCAGTGTCTAAGTACCACTTAAGTTGAGGTTGTTCTTCTACTGTATGACATGCAAGTAGCATGTTTTCAGCCTTCTCCTCTTCTTCTTCTTCTTCTTCTTCTTATTGTCTTTCAACTATATTAGCTTTGAAGTTTGATTTATAATTATTTTCAGTAGTCTTTCTAGGTTTTGGACACTCATTAGCAAAGTGCCCAAAATCTCCACAGTTGTAGCACTGAACTTTTGCTCTATCAACTTGCTTGCTTCCCTGATAACCTCCATTAGATCTTCCTCCAGTATTATTTCTTCCTTGATATCCTCCATTATTGAATCTTGTTCCAGTATTTGAACTTCCTTGATTGCTTCTCCAACTAACTTGACCCTGAAGTGCCTCTTCAATTTGTTTTGCAGCAGCTGTTTTCTCTAGCAATCTTTGTTCATAAGCTTGTAATGAACCCAATAACTCATTAAGAGTCATAGTTGCAACTGTGTTGCATTCCTCTATAGCGGTAACCTTTGATTCAAACTTCTCAGGCAAGCTTCTTAAGATTTTCTCTACAATGGCTGAATCTTCTATAGTATCACCATTAGCTTTCATCTCATTGACAAGGTTCAGTGTCTTTGAGAAAAACTCTAATATTGTTTCAGTAGTCTCCATCTGCAGTAATTCATATTTTCTTTTCAAAGTTTGTAATCTAACTTTCTTGACCTTGTCAGATCCTGTGTAGTAGCTTATCAAACCATCCCATGCTCTTTTAACTTCTTTAATGTAGATAACTCTATCCATGAGAGATTCATGAATACCCTAATGAAGAATATATGTAGCTTTAGAATTCTTCTTTCTGTTTTTAGTTAATAAAGTTTGCGCAGCTCCTTCAAGTACTACTCCTTCTGCTGGTTCTACATAACCATCTTTCACGATATCCCACACCTCTTGGTATATGAAAATACTCTCCATCTGCAATCTCCAGTGTTCAAAGTTTTTACCTTCAAATACCGGTACCTTAATTGAACTTAAACTCGTCATCTTCTTCAACTTAACAACTCATACCCACAGCCCTAGAATTTGATACCAGTGCTCTGATACCAGATGTAGAAAATCTGAAATCAAAAACTTAGAACTAAACTCAAAAAATACTTCTCTTAATTGATGCAGTTTAAACTAATGGCTCAACAGTCTATTTATGTTTACAAACTTGACTTTCAAGTAATAAACACTTTCCTAACATAATCAAACTCTAACAAAGACTCTTCTAGAAAACTCTCACGTAAACAACTTCTAAAACAAGTAATACTTGCAACCCAAGTTTACTTCATAAATACCGTACCAACGTGTCAACAATACTTGTTGATCCATTCACATCATGTCAACTGTACCAGTTGATAGTTGATCCACACTTCTTCACACTGTATCAACAGAACTTGTTGATCCCTTCTATCTTCTTCATAGTATCTTGGTTTATTTTTCAACAATAAATCTAAACCACTTATAAATCATCAACAGTCTCCAAGAAATGATGATAAAGCCTGACAAAATAATTCCAGAAAGAAACAGAATTGCAGCCAAAATTGACCAAATATAATCGAAAATGCTTTATAATCCCCATAACTCCCATTCTTGTGCCACCACTGTAATCGTGTTCATAGTTAACAACCGAAGTCGATCAGTATATTAGTAAAAACACTATTGGTGCTACCACTTACTTATGAATGTCTTGGTGACACCGACTTGAAAATTTCCTTCCAAGTTGAGACAAAATATGATCAAATGTTAAAGTTAACCTGGACTAATATTGAACTAAATCTCCAATAGCATATGATGTACCAATTTTTCGTTGTTCTTCTTAACCCTCCTGTGCAACATAAAAATGTAGGTAAAGATAAGAATTCAATTATGTATTGACCAGAAACAAATAAAAGAGAAAGATACCAAGTAATTGGTCTTTTAGCCAATTAATGCATACAAATGTATTGACAGGTTTCATTCATGTACCGATTTTGCTGAATTTCATTCTGAGGTTCTAAGATATGTGAGAATCATACCAAGTTCTCTATTCAAGTGATCAAGACCTGTCGAATTTGATTTACATAACTCTCGAACTTTATAAAATGCAGGACTATATGCGCCGTTATGATCGTACCACTGCAGTTGCTCTTAGGACCCGATACTAAAAGTTATCAATCAACCTAATAACACATTTTCAATATGAGGATATTTAAATAGAGATAGCAGGTAAAACTTGGATCTCATGAAATGCAGTGTCCATATTCTGCCGCACTCATTTAGATTTTTGGGTTTCGATACATGTTGCTCAAGTAACCATGTGTCTAGGAAATCCATAAGTACTGTCCATCCCGATGCTACGAAGTGCGTATATCAAGTGCATTTTCTTGTTACACTCATAAGCCACTTCATCTTCTTATAAATGCATACAGGATTTAAAGAAAGAGAAGGAATAGTGGATTGTACCCCAGTTCATCAAGGTACATCAAGGATCACAACAATAAACCCACAACCATAAACCTAGCAAACAAATGAATAAAGAACGACAATGAAAAGAACAAATACAATATAAGTTAATTCTGATAATTAATGGTACCAAAATCAGCTGATAGATTTCTACTCTGCCATCCCATTTCCTTCCACTATTATGATATCAAACCATGAAGATTCTGACATAGAACACCAAAGAGCTTTTAATATTCCCAGCAATATTTTAGATAGCTTTACAGTTAGTTCATAACAAAACGGTATGCATCAAAATAAGTTTGTTAGACGCTCAATAATTCACAATGTGTCCCATTTCCTTGAATTGAACAATAGTAGTGTACCTTAATACACCGATATAAGATGCCACGTGTTCCCACCTATCCCAATCATCAACAGTTAATAACTTATTTGTTTGGCGAATTAAAGAAATTAACAGTTTTATATAATGTTGGTCTAGATACGCCGACTTGAGATTCTTATCTATACTTACAAAACAGGTCCATTTATTTAACTTTGATGAGTGAAAAGACCTTGTAGCAAAATGTTGTCTATCAAGTTAAGTTTCTAAGTCAGAACTTATGATTTCCCAATTCTGTTGAAAGAATATTGGTGGGAATCCATCCGGCCCCGGACTTTTGTCAGGCTCCATGGAGAAAAGAGTTTGTTTTATTTCACCCAAAGAAGGGATAGTGCAAAGCATATCATTATCAACAGAAGTAATGGTAACAAGGATCATATCAATCATATTTTGGTCCAAACAAGGGTTTACAGTAGTTGCTATTTCATGAAAATGGTTAATAATACAAGAGACAATTTCAGGTCTACTGTTAATCCATACATCATTTTTGTCTTTTAAAGTTTCTATCCTGTTTCTTCTAAATCTCTGTTTAGCTCTAGTATGGAAATATCTAGTGTTTCTATCTCCTAACAGAATATTTTGATCCCTACTTTTATCCTTCCATATTTTTTCTTGTATATCGTACCATGCAGTAAGATTTTTTCTAAGTATTGCAATGTCCCTGTTTTTATTAGGATAACTGTTTCTACTATTGATTTTCTTAAGGTCAGCTTTAGTTTTTTCTATGTTTGTTCTTATGTTACCAAAAGAGTATTTGTTCCAATCCCTAAGGATATGTTTGACATAAGTAAGTTTCTTATTCATCGTATGAGCATGCTAACCTCTAATTTCATTTTCCCAACAAGCCTGTATTAAAGGCTTACATTCATCATGTATCATCCAGTCTCCAAAATACTTAAATGGGGTAGCCCCATCATTCCAAGTATTATGAGTATTAAGAACTATAGGGACATGGTCAGAAGCAAGAGGGCCAAGATGTTTTACACTGGAGTTGGGAAAACTAGTAATCCACATGGGATTACATAAAGCCATATCGAGTCTATGTTCTATAATATCATCATCCTTTTTGTGATTATTCCAAGTAAAAGTATAACCAGAAAAGCCAAGGTCAATGAGACCACAAGAGTTAATAAGATTATTAAAGACAACGTCTTCGCTATTATTAAAATCAGATGTACTTTTTTTTTTTCGTCATGCAAAACTACATTTAAGTCACCTAATGGCGAATAGAATGAAAGGTTTTATATCTAAGGAGATGAATGCATCATTCATTTCTCTTATCCCTAAAACTTTAAACCCAATCACTCCGGCTGAATTTAGACCAATAGCTTTAGCTAATACAACTTACAAAATTATTTCTAAACTAATGGCGAATAGAATGAAAGGTTTGCTTAGCAAAATTATATCCCCATTTCAGTCTGCCTTCATTCCTGGAAGGCAGATATATGAAAATATCACTTTAGCCCATGAATTAATTCATAAAATGAGAAACAACAAAAGTAAGAAAGGATCTATGGGTCTAAAAATAGACATGTCGAAAGCATTCGACAGAGTGGAATGGGATTTCCTAATCCGAATCATGCAGAGAATGGGCTTTAATGAAAAATGGTGTAATCTTGTTTATCAATGTATTTCTACTACTACTCTAGCTATTCTTATAAATGGATCCCCAACAAAAAAATTTAAACCAACTAGGGGATTAAGACAAGGAGAGGATCTCCATACCTTTTTCTGTTTTACATGGAGGCACTTTCTAGAACCCTTATACATGCTGAAGACCAAGGCTCAATAAAAGGAATTAAAATAACCAACAATGCTCCTTCAATTAGTCACTTAATGTTTGCTGATGATTGTATTATATTTTGTGAAGATGATAATCTGTCAAGTAATAATCTTGTTAAACTGTTTAAGGATTTTGGGGAGACCTCTGATCAATTAATCAATCTGGCTAAATCAGGGGTCTTCTTTAGCTCTAAAACTGATCCTACTCTCAAGAATAGTGTGAGGCAGATACTAGGAGTAAATGAAATACCTATAAATGATAAATACCTAGGATCACCTTTATTTACTTACACTTCAAAAATAAAATGTTTTGAACCCTTAGTGGAAAAAAATGAAAAACAGATTGATAGGATGGAAAGGTACGCTTCTAAATCCTGCTGGTAGAGGTGTAATGATAAGAAATGTTTCTTCTTCTATTTGTGTTTACCAAATGAATTGTTTTAGAATACCTGTTAAGATTTGTAATGACATAACTAAGTTGCAAAGAAACTATTGGTGGGGTAGAGATGAAAATGGATTGAATGATAAAGGTAAAAAAGGTATTTGTCTTATAGGTTGGGATAATATGTGCAAATCTTTGGAGGAAGGAGGTTTAGGCTTCCCAAACATGATTTTTTTTTTAATATAGCTATGCTGGCTAAGATAGGATGGAGACTGCATGAAAATCCTGATTCTCTAATGGCTAAAAGTCTTAAAGTTAAGTACTATCATTTGTGTGATATTCTTCATATAAACACCGTTCCAAACCAAAGTGATAGTTGGATGTGGAAAGGTATATTAGGAGTAGCTTACTTAAAGAAACATTGTTTCTGGGAGTTGGGAAATGGAGAAAATATAAGTATATGGGACGACTACTGGATCCCAGATGTTAAACCAACCGCTAACAGTACTAGGACAGGAAATGTAGGTATCACTAAAGTATGTCATTTGATTACAGCAAATAGAACTTGGGATATGACAAAACTAGCAGGTTGCTTTGACAGAATTACTGTAGACAAGATAAGCAAGATATAAATTCCTAACAATGGTTTACCAGACATTCCTCACTGGACGCTAAGCAAACAGGTATCTTTACTGTTAAGTCTTTATATAACAACATTAATTGTACAGGAGAATCTAACATTCAGTGGAACAGAATTTGGGAAATGAAAATAACTCCTTCAATCAAAACCTTTATCTGGAAGGCAGCACACTTTATACTTCCAAATAGTGTGAGAGTTGCTGCTATAATACCATAAATAGATGTGTGTTGCAAACTTTGTAATGTAGAGGATGAATCTCTTACTCATTTATTCATGAAATGCAACTTCACAAAACAGGTATGGATGCATCTTAATTTTGATATTGTCAATGTAATGCAAAATGCTAACACTTTTCATGATTGGTTAAATGGTTGGTTTACTCAAGTAGATAGAGAAAACAATGTAATTGAATGGAAGGTTTTCTGTAGTATTGTAACATGGCATGTTTGGAAAGCAAGATGTAATCGTGTATTCAAAAAAGAAATTCAAAATAGTACCGTAACAGCAAGGAAGATAGTTAAATTCATTAATAGTTATATGTGGGTTAATAGAA
Organism: Papaver atlanticum; assembly: GCA_023531105.1. Classification (NCBI taxonomy): domain Eukaryota; kingdom Viridiplantae; phylum Streptophyta; class Magnoliopsida; order Ranunculales; family Papaveraceae; genus Papaver; species Papaver atlanticum. The sequence continues at coordinate 2,078,429 of JAJJMB010009088.1, read as the reverse complement.
AAGAATACGATATCATGCAAATCTTGTACTACAATCCGATAAACGATGACTCTTTGAATGTTACTAGCTGCCAACCCCAGGGAAATTTAGGATACATGGAAATAACGATAAACATAGCTTTATTCATGCATGAACCTATGACTAGTTCAGGAGTTGGACTAACAATGATTGATTTTGCAGGAAGAACTATCGAAGCTAGGGGTAGTTGGAGAAATTGTACCACTAGAGAACAGTTAGAAGTAGCAGGGGCAAAGGCAGCTTTTCAATTGGCAGTTGAAATGAGAGGCTACCATATCATTTTTCAAAGTGATTCGCAGCGCACTATCAAGTTGCTGATAGGAATGTATGTTGAAGCTGGAGAAAGAAGATTCAAACAAAGCTCGGACTTTAGAAACAACTCAAACTTTGATATAAATTTTAAAGCTATGGCTTTTGTATTAACAAGTAGATTCAATATCATTTGGGCAGCAAATTTGTCAGTTTTTTGTAATAGATTCACTATCCAAAATAATTGGAAAGGTGAAAGTCTCTTAGCCATTATGAACTATTTAGACATCCAAAATTGGAATGTACAAGTCATGAACACAAACGACTTCATCATAAGACGTTTGTTAACTGTGTAAGTTTGAGGAGTTATCCTCTTTTATGAAAAAAAAGTTAAGTTTCTAATATTCTAATAGTTCGTCCTTTTATCAAAAAGCCGGGTAATCGGTTTTGATACATGTTCAGGTGCAGTCATGTTCAAAGCTTTTCTTGCAGGCCTATCTTTATACTTGCAAGTTGCAACAAAATTTACCTTACATAATTCTGAAAAGCGAGGATGACATGTTCAGGGTACGCATCAGCACACCATAGTTCCATCTCAAGGTCTATAGCTTCACCAAGTGTCTGCTCCAAAAAGAAGTTCTATAAAAGTGTATGTAACCACTTGTACTGCTTTCAGGATTGGCAACTTGACTCTTTCACATCCTTCAAGATAGTGTTCAACTGTTCCCATACTAAAATGGGCATGCCTTGCTTGAGCCCAAAGTGGACTAAAAAGTACACCACCACTATCCATTCTCTTTCTCAACCTCAGACAAACTGCACTGATATAGACGACAAAGAGCAATACCGGGTAGCAGGTACATGATCAATAATTAACACATATGGCTCACCTGATTAACAGCCGGAGAGATGCTGGCGGTGGTTACTAATTATTGAAGGCTTCTTCATTCAGAGTAATTTGCTGACACCGACCGGCTTGGTGAAGCCAAACATTTATCACTTTTCTATGGCTGCCCATACAAACTTGAAGCCAATTGGAGATATTTCATCCTTTGGTGTAGGATGCACTTCTCTGGTTTCAAGATTACTGACTAAATGTATCAAATATAAATCCAGATACTCCAAGTTAAGATTCCTAAGTATCCTTTGGTATGCTCCATGTTTGGATAAAAATTATGAGTTGAATTCGAATAATAGAAATGTTTCGCATAAAGTTTGGGCACCTTTTTCATATCGTGAATGAATTATGTCAGGACCGTATTCTTTAATATAAAGTCTTATCATTGCGACCCCTCTCATGAAATTCAAGGAAAGAATACTGGAAGCCTCAATGACCTGAAAGAAAAAAAGAACTGTCAGAGTGCAATAACCAAAACAACAACATATATACAAAGAGGGACATTACAATAAAATCCGTGCCTTATTTAGTAATATCAGTACGTGCCAAACTATCATCGAAATCTAACATCAAAAACAAAATTGCAGCAGTAAAGTTAAAATTAAAATCCCCAGTGCAAACATACAACAACAAAATATACCAATTTCATAATGCATTTGAACTAAAAAAAGAAGTAAAGGACAAAAACAGTAAAGGAACCTTCCTACTGCAAGGACTTGCAATTTTCATTGGCCCGAGATGTTATCGGCAAGCTTTAAATGTTCATAGCGCGAGAAGTGCAAACAAAATTTTCAACTTTCCGCAAGTTTATAATGTTCATAAGATAAATACTAATTTTAACTTTTTGCAAGATTTCAATATTCTTAGCCTTAGAAGTAGTTATACTCTCTAACTGAGCCTCAGAAATGTAAATGCTCAAAATTGATCGTTGCAATTGTATACAAAGTCGCATTTGGCTGATGATTCTAGGACTCCAGTCAACCTCACCCTTCATCTATAATATTGTGTGTTTATAATCAGCAAAAACATAGCAACCCAAGTTACTTGGGAAGCCAGTAGAGTAAACGAATTGAACTTAAAAGAAATTCCACAACTTCATTGCTCTCTTGCACTGATGGCTAGTGATAGCGAGTGGAGATAATACTCTCTGGAATCTTCCTATTTAAGATATTCAACTGTGAGTGTAGAGATACTCGGTGGTTTCTCCTATGCAAAATTGACCTTGTAACACTTAAATGCCTTTTATGAATCCTTAACCCATGTATATTCAGAAATGCTCTATCTATTGCTAATGTCGGTATCAAACGTCATATTTGTTTGTGGACATCTTATAGTTCAATTTAGAGAGAGATATACCTGTTCCACTGTTCTGGGAACATCTTAAGTGTCAGTCACAATCAGAGGATGAATCCTTATCCGATGATCACTGCCAAGAGATGCACTTTCCTACTTATAGTCTTATATGTAGATTCATAGTATTTCTACCTGGAGCTGCAACACATGAAGTTAAAACAAAAATAAAAAATCAGAGAGCTGCATTACATAAAAATTCTACATCAAACAGAACACGAAAACGAAATAGGCCATTTTGAAACTTGATATTACAGTCAGATTACCTTCTGTCAGTGTGGTCTTCATACAACCTGGGATGTCATTTCAAATGGTTTGTTTCGGAGCTACGTGCAACAAATAAGTACAAAAACAATTAGCGATAATAGAATTAGTAAATGGGGGAATGAATAATGCAGTTTCGAGTTAAATTAGGTAAACGCAATTTGGTTAATAGTGAGACAAACAATGAATTTTTTTAGAGCAATATTGTGCTTTATTCAAGAAATTTTGCCGAGCATGTAAAATAATAATTTTGACCTACCATGTTTTGGTCATTGTGCGTATCATATCGTACTTAACCTAACAATTAATCCAATCTAGTTGCAGGGTCAATTTGAAAGTTACAGGAAACCATATCAATCAAAAATCAAATACAATTTTCATCCGAAGATAAACAATCTGATGCAGGGGCATAATTCGTCCCTTTTAGAGTTTTTCTATTTAGGAATATGTTTGCTAGATTATCTCTCAAGAATGCTAGATTATCTCTCAAGGAAGGACCTTCCTGTCCTATCCTTAGATTTCCTTAATTAGGGGTTATCTTTCTAGTATAAATAGGCTATTAGGTTTTCTTTAGGAGGTAGACTTTTATTATACGTGGGAATTATATAATTGTTCCTCTTTTTCATGGGTTTCACAAATATCCTTATGAGATAATAAAATTACCCCTCTCCATCTATAGGCCCATCAGGGGTTCATTAATAACTTTTTTGTTTCCATATTTACCCACCTCACACAAAATCTCTTTCATTATTTTCTTTCCACATCTGATTCTTTTCTCTCCTTCTACCTCCTCCGCCATCACCAAAGCTGCAACCTCTTCACTTCTCCATCGCTGCTACCAGAGTACCACCATCATCTCTTACGTCACCACCGCAACCAACACCATTAGCGCCACCATCTCTATCATCACAACCATCACCATATTTTCTCTACTTCCTAATCAGTTAATTAGATCGATTTTCACCCAAGTCAGTTTCTTCCGCCGTTAGTAAATTGAATCCACCATCTGCACCACCACCTCCTAAATTGATCATAGATCGATTTTCCACTTTTTTAGCTGCAGAAATTCAATATGGTGACGAATCGGCGAGAACCTAATTTTCAAATCCTAATCTTGGTCATTAAAAACATCAGATTCATTACGATTTCAGTTGATTTCAGTTTGAGGAACCAGAAATCGATGATAACGATGTGTATCGATTGGGAAGAGACGATGGAAATCTTCATCAATAAGTGGATCTGAAGATTCAATCATCATAAACAAATTAAAAGATAAGTTTGATCTCTTACTGTCATTCTAAGTAGTAGCCTAAATTTTATCTTGGTTTTGATTTTTTTGGTGTTGATTCAATATGATTTCTTTGTTTATTTCGATTTTAATTGAGCTCTTGATTGTAATTCATTTCTGAAACAAGAAAATGAGTTTGTTTGTACTAGTGAGGTTGGTGGTGCTGATGGTGATAGAAGCATTGGGTATTGGTGTTGTTGTTGTTATGGTGGTGGAAGGTGTTGTTACAGCGGTGGTGGTGGATGTTTGTTGCATTGCAGGTGATGGTGGTGGTTTTTATTGTAGTAGTGAGGGTTGTGGCATATTTTTTAAGGGATCAACTACTGTTGCTGACACCACTTATGGGATCAACTCCTGTTGTTGACCCCATTTTTATGGGATCAACTACTATTGTTGATTCCATTTATGAACCAATTCATATTGTTGACATCATTAATATAGTCATGCTTGTAGTTTAAATCATGTTTGTTATAAAAATTAGATACTTTATAGTACGAGTACCTCTCTTATATCAATATTATAAAGACTAGTGTGCTTATGGATTTCGTTTTTTGTGGTTTTTAAAAGTGTTAGTTGATGGGTGTGGTAGTGGTGGTTGTGAAGGTGCTGGTGGTGGCTTTTGTTGGGATGGTGGAATCAACAATGGATATTGACTTATTTTGCAACTATTTTGGCTTCAGGAGCAGATTTGGTAACTAATACATTAGAGATTATGTATGTATCAGGTACTGAAATCACCAACAATGCATGATATTAATAATTTATAGGATCAACTTCTACTGTTGATACCATTTTTATGGGATCAACTATTGTTGTTGATTCAATAAATGGGATCAACTCATGTTGTTTACTCCATTTTTATGGGATCAACTACTGTTGTTGACAACATTTCCTTGGATTAGTATAATTATGCATGTAGTTTAAATGCTTTGATTTGTGTAGATGTAAATTCTTCAAAATGTTGAATTTGTGGTGCAATGGTAGCATGACTGATTCCACGTCAGATGATGCGTGTTCGACTCACGCCAAATTCACTCATTCATATATGTCATTTTGTATCAAACTTTGGTTGTTGCAGGACATAGATGGTTGTGCCAGAGGTTATATTTTGCAATTGTCAGATAACGATTTTGGATTTGAGATTTCTGATTCACTGCTCTAGCACGAAAGGGCTTAACGATTAGGTTTCATACTTGTTGGATGTTTTTTTTTAATGCTTTTTGGGGTTGGAGTTGTTATGTTTTGTAACGACATATATTCTGATTTGTTTTTATGAATGTTATTCTTGTGTTTCTTAAGGATATGTCAGTTTGCAGGTTCCAGGTTTATTGGTTTTTACAGGAAACATACTTATATAAATATGTTGATCTCATTTTTTGTGGATCAACTTCCATTGTTGATCCCACTTAAAGGGATCAACTTTTGTTGTTGACCCAGTCACTGGGATCAACTTTTATTGTTGACACAATAAAAGAACTGGAATATGTATTGGTAGAGTTATTTTTGAACTTTTATTTTTTGGATCAACTTCGGTTGTTAACGCTAAATTTTGACGGTGGTGGTGGCGGCGACGGTGGCGGCGTTAGCGGTGACAACAATGATAATGGTGGTGGTGAAATATTAGTGGCGGTGGTGAAATATTAGTGTGGTTGTAGTTAGTAAGTGGTGGTGGTGGATTAGTGGCGGTGCTGGTAGTGGTGGAATGGTGGTGGTGGTAGTGGCTGTGAAATAAGATTTTTTTTTGTTAATGGATAAGGATAAGGTTTGCAAATGAAAATAATTATAAGTGAGGGTATTAAAGTAATCTATTTATTAATGGATAAGGTTTTTAAATGATAGGGGTATATTTATTGTTGTATAAGGGTATATTTGTTGGGTGTCAAAACTAGGGGTATTTAATTAATATACCCTTATTATATTTTCATACGACTATAATCTATTGATTAGAAGAGTAATGGGTTTTTAACCTAGACTCAATAATCTACGTTCTTATTGTTATCAATCCTATGTTCAATTCAATTATCTTTGTTTTACTGCCATAGTTTTCTGTTTTAGTTCCTAGAACTGCATCAGTTGGCGCTAGAACAAAACAAACCAAAACCCTAGCTAGTTTTTATGGCAGGAAGAGGTAGAGGTAGAGGTCGAGGTGGAAACAATGATTTTAATGAGTTAAGAACCCTGATTGAAGACATGTCGTTGCGGTTGCAAACCCTAGAGCGGCAAGAACGTGCTGAAGCCCATATGGAGAGACCGGAGGGACGACGCAACCCTTTGGATTCACCGGAAGGTTTATCTGAAGATGATGAACGCGATGAAGATGAAAATCCTTTTCATGATCAAGTTGTTCATGGTCCACAACATGGCAGATTGGAAGACAGGTTGATCAAAGCTCTTGATCTGAACAACGGAGGAGTGAAACTTGAAGTAAGTGATATGCTTGGGCGTATGCATGCCGACGATTTCCTAGACTGGGAGGCTACCATAGATAACTATTTTGAATGGAAACCTATGGCTGAAGCTCGTAAAGTGCTGTTTGTGAAGTTAAAACTGAAGGGAATAGCACTACAGTGGTGGAAAAAGCTGGAGGAGCAGCGTACCAGGCAAGGAAAGCAGAAGATCAGGACGTGGGATCACATGAAACAGAAGTTGCGAAAGCAATTTTTTCCACCTGATTACTTGGTGATATTGTATGAGAAGTTTCATAACTTTCTTCAACGTAACCTTATCGTTGAGGAGTACACGACAGAGTTATATAATTTGTCCTTAAGAGTTGGGTTGAATGAAACACCCGAACAACTTACAGCGAGATATATAATTGGTCTTAACTCGCAAATTCGAGAAGAGTTTGGCCTGCTAAGATTTAACAACCTAGAAGACGCTTATCAATGTGCATTGAAAGCGGAGGAGAGGGTGAATCGTCGGTGGAAGAACCGAAATTCTCCTGCTCAAACAGGTATCACATCTGATTGGAATAAGGCTTCTGCTTGGAGTAATAAGGGCCAAGAAGGTGCCAGTACATCGACAATAACTGCTCAAACTACAAATGGAGCAAATAAGGTCAATAATCGTTTGACTATGAAGTGTTATACTTGTGGAGAAGATGGTCACATGTCGTACAGCTGTGCACATAAACAGGTTACCTTCATTGAAGGCGATGGTGATGGAGTCACACTAGGGAAGCCGAAATATGATGAATTTAATAAGGAAGAGGAAGATCTGCTGCCAGTCAGGGGAGAAAGTCTAGTTGTCTGCAGAATTCTTACATGCCCTAATATTGATGCCAAGGAGGAAGACTGACGACGTAAGAGTATTTTCCGCACAAAAGTATTCTGTGGAGGTAAGGATTGCAAACTAATATTGGATGGTGGGAGTTGTGAGAATATCGTATCTCAAGAAGTTGTAAACAAGTTAAGTTTGCCAACTAAGAAGCACCCTCACCCATATAAGGTTGCTTGGTTTAACAAGGGAAACGCGGTACCAATTACAAGAAGGTGCTTAGTAAGGTTTTCTATTGGCAATTTTGAAGATGAAGTGTGGTGTGATGTAGCACCTATGGATGCTTGTCACATACTATTGGGAAGACCTTGGTTATTTGACAAAAATATGACACACATGACCGAGGCTAATACCTACACATTCATGTATAATGGAAATAAAATGACGTTGCATCCTATGAAAGAAGAAGAAATGCAGGGAGGAAAAGGTGAAAAGGTTCAGTCAACAAGTCTACTGACATGTAGACAATTTCAGCAACAAAGCAAGGAGCTAGGAGTTGTTTATGCAATGGTTTGTAAACCCACAGCAGATTAAGAGTTATACAGCAATGCACAACCACCAGAAGTTGCAGAAGTTTCGCTATGTATCCAAAAACTTGTACCTACAGAGCTATGGAAAGAGGATTTTGAAGATGATGCACATGGGAAGTTCAAAAGCTTGTTTCATGGACACGTCAATGATGAAACAACACTATTTTCAGTTAATGAGAATGATGGATATCAAGTCTCTGTGGACTGGAGTTCACCACCGATATACGATACATATCCGGACAATGAAGTTTCGTGTAAGTCAAGCTATTGTGATCCTTTTGAGGAATACACAAAGATGGACTGTGTTCCACTAAATCTATGTCATGTGAATACCGTATTACACGTAGAAGATGATGTTGCTTATACACCTAGATGTGTAGTACATTCAAAATTCATTCAAGTGGTGCAAAATATAGAGGAATGGTTGGGTAGCATGGCTGAAAAGCTGGGACAAGTTTGTCTTGAGAGTTCCTACAGAAATATTATTTTTGGGAAGAACATAAGCGCAGCAAATCCTAACCTAAAGCACAAAGGGTTACAAGAAGGAGAACAAGCCAAGGTGTTTTCTAATGATAAGAGTTTTGTGTTCGATCATGGCAAGGACGAAGAGACATTGAAGACATAAGAATAATTCATAATACTTCTCATCAAAGATGAGAATTTTTCAACCTGGGGTGATTGATGCAGAGGCATAATTCGTCCCTTTTAGAGTTTTTTTATTTAGGAATATGTTTGCTAGATTATCTCTCAAGAATGCTAGATTATCTCTCAAGAAAGGACCTTCCTGTCCTATCCTTAGATTTCCTTAATTAGGGGTTATCTTTCTAGTTTAAATAGGCTATTAGGTTTTCTTTAGTAGGTAGACTTTTATTATATTTTCATACGACTATAATCTATTGATTAGAAGAGTAATGGGTATTTAACCTAGACTCAATTATCTATGTTCTTATTGTTATCAATCCTATGTTTAATTCAATTATCTTTGTTTTACTTCCCTAGTTTTCTGTTTTAGTTCCTAGAACTGCATCACAATCCAACTAATTTTAAAGAAATAAAATAAAACATAATCCAAACCGAACCATTACAATCTAGCGACAAATCACTGATGCAAAGGTAGTGGAACAAAGTTACAACAGTGAATAACAAATTGAAAAACCACAGCAAAATATGAAGAAAACAATGGGAGAAAAAAGATGTTTACATGCACCTAAAATAGAATAAAGAACCTTTTTTCAGATAACTACTCTTACAGATGGTGGTGAGTTTGAGCTTTGTGATGTGCACTTTAGTCTTCAATCCTTTGTCTTGTATATATGAAATTGTACGATACATACATAGAAAAAATCAGATTGTTCTTTTTTATAACCACAAACTTCGTGAAACATGATGTATCAAAGAATAGGAAATTCTAGCCTACAGAAGCAAGCTAACAATATTCACCATTACAAAAAAAAAACATCTATTATAAACAAACCTAAATCCAAACAACCATTCAAGCCAATCAAATTTTAGCTTTACGCAATATGAATCTAATTCAAAAGCAATCTGAGGAGTGAAAAAAAATGAAGAAGAGAATAAAACCTAATTATTACTGAACAATTAATGTAGAGTGTTCTAGCCAAAAGCAAAAGCTACCAGAATGGATGATTCAAACCTTCGCTGAAGCAAATCCTTATTTTATTTAGCTTTTAATCAAAGCAGAAGAGAGATTCTATAGTCTTGCTTGAGATCTTCCCATCCATTTAAAGCACAGATAAGAGTTTTTATTCAAAAGGTAATTCATTCTTAGGGTTTGATTGAAATTCCCTAATATGTTGCAGAGGAAGATAAGAGGAAAAAAATTTGAAGCTTTCAAGCTAGAGTTCGAAGTATTCCTAGTGTTTGTAGAGGGAGATGAGAGGGTGAAGCAATTTTAGAGTTTGTGCGGCGTTACGGGAGAATAAAAAAAAAGTAAGAAAAGGTGGGCAATGAATTCACGGAGGCGGAGAAGAAATTTATTACAACTGACGTGGGGCATAAATGAAGCTTAGCCATTGGATTCGGGTAACTCAGATTATTCGGGGAGGGGAGGGTGAGATCACAGCCGCTAGTTGACCCCAATGGATGTATCCTGATCACTGGGTTACACAACATACACTACTGTTGTATAAGCATTGATAGGAAGGAAATAAAACATTTTTAGCATGTGGGTGTATGGGCTGCATAAGAATTCCGTGTTTTAAACGCAATATATTTGAAATATATGCAACATTTAGCAAAAACAAGCGCTTGGAACGGTGGTTGGAGGAGTAGCATGCGTGTGAGACGTGCTACGTTCGAATCTCTTCTGCTGTATTTCATTTTTTTAAAGGAACTGAATAAAACCAGTGAGTCAGTGAGCGAATCAGCCGAGTTTGAAGGCACTGAGTCAGCCGAATCTAATGACTGAATTATACACGAACCCGAATTATTCGCTTCTGCTGCATTTCATTTTTTAAAACTTCTGCTGCATTTCATTTTTTAAAAGGAACTGAATAAAATCAGTGAGTCAGCGAGCAAATCAGTCAAGTTCGAAGGCACTGAGTCAGCCGAATCTGATGACCTAATTATACACGAACCTGAATTATTCGCGTATTGTTCAGAACTTGCATAAATATACATGTATTAGATTCGAAGTTCCAATATACACGTATAGTTTGGAACTTGCACTGAGTCAGTGTGAGACGTGCTATGTTCGAATCTCTTTTGCTACATTTCATTTTTTTAAACTTCTGCTGCATTTCATTTTTTAAAAGGAACTGAATAAAACCAGTGAGTCAGCGAGCGAATCAGCCGAGTTCGAAGACACTGAGTCAGCCGAATCTGATGACCGAATTATACACGAACCCGAATTATTCGCGTATTGTTCGGAACTTGCATAAATATACACGTATTAGGTTCAGAGTTCCAATATACACGTATAGTTCGGAACTTGCACTGAGTCAGTCGAATTTGATGAACGAATTATACACGAACCCGAATTATTCGCGTATTGTTCAGAACTTGGATAAATATACATGTATAGTTCGGTCCCCGTATGAGTTCGCAATAGTTCGCGAATCATTCAACGAATTGCTAACTAGGCCCGGATGTATAGATCATCTTCTAACCGTTAAAATAAAATTGATTGCATACAACAGAGTATATAACAATAAAAAATATAATGGAATAAATTAATTAACGACCTAA
>JAJJMB010009088.1:2053877-2067339 GCA_023531105.1 Papaver atlanticum | reverse complement strand
TAATTAACGACCTAAGTTTGTTCAACCAAAACTTGCTAACTAGGCCCAGATGTATAGATCATGGTTCTAACCATTAAAATAAAATTGATTGCAATACAACAGAGTATATTACAATAAAAAATATAATGGAATAAATTAATTAACGACCTAATTAAGTTTGTTCAACCAAAACTTTACTCATGATGTTTGTGATTCAAAATTAGATTACGACAAACGACCAACAGGAGGTAGGTGGTGGTTGTGGTGGAGAAATAAATGGTATTAGATGGCTTTGTAGCGGTGGCGACGGTTGGTGAGTAGCAATATGCTATGTTAATTTTGTGTCGCTATAAAATGGGTAACATTATAAATTAAAAGTTGTGGTTGATCGTCTTATTAGTAACATAAACTCGGTTAAAATACATGAAAGATCAAAAAAATAAAATAAACCACAAAATGTCACGTTATATAATCACTACAAACATACGGGCACAAGTCAAAATCAATACACAAAAATTACTTATTATCGAGATGGGTCGTTATGGTAAGAGTTGTACCCTAGCTATGTATACTTTTTTGCCTCTTTCTTTGTAGTGTATTATAAAATGAAGCTTCGCTAAGTTAGCAAAGATAAAGACCAGTCCTGATTTTTTCTCCCAATTGGTAAATTCATGGTTTCGGTCGATCCCATGAATACACGCTTTGATTGAGAAAAATTCATTACATATTCTCTTATTCCCATCTCAAAAGTCTAAATCAAAATGGAAAAATTTGATCAACTGAAAATAACAAACCTACCTTCCCATAAAATTGAACAATTGATTTTCTCGCTCACATTCGGTAGGATGAGTGGGTTTGAAAACTCTAATTCCTTACTTTGGAGCAAACGAAAGAAATAAAGTTGGGAAGGGAGATAGATTGCGGAGAGGAAAAAACTCAAATCCAAGAGTATAGTTCTGCTCAATCTTCTTTCAATTTTCTCTCAATCTCCGTCCACCAAAACGTACATCTGTGACCAATTAAACTAGTTTGAGCTAACAACATTTGAGAAAATCTTTTCTTTTTTACATTGTTTCATATTTTTGGGTTTCTATCATTTTCTTAAATATCACTTGTTGTATATTTAGCTGAAGTATACATTTTCAAAGATAACCTTATGGTTTGAATTTAGGGTGTCTGTATTTTGTGATTAGCCAGATTATGAAAATTTGGTTATCATAGGTCGTCGGGGTTTCAATCTATTCACAACTTTTTGGTCTAGAAAGGTGAGATTTTCTCAATAACCTATTTTTCGTTTATATTTGTTTAGACTTAGTGGAAATAGAATTTTGATTTTATCTTAATAGATAAACTCATAGAGAAACTTACAAGATTATTCAGATTACACGTTATAATTTGACAGTGGATTGATATTTACAAAATGATCTTACATGTATACAAAAGCCCCTGTTCTCTGGGCTTCTGTTTCAATGTCCAGAATAATTTGACTAGAGTTATTTTCAATAAATAATCTAACATGATTATACATAATTTATATAACACCGGTGCCATAAATCTACGGCTGTAGAATGATCAGTTCAATTAACTTTCAGTAATAATGTTCCATTAATTAATATTTTGTAATAAATATTTCTTTAATTAATCAAATAAATATATTTTCATTAATACATAATAAATTTATTTTATATTAAATTAGTAGGTATTAACGGTGGTTGTGATGGTGGGCGGGGGTGGTGGATCGGCGGTGAGGTTAATGGTGGTGGGTGTTGGTGAGAATGGCGGAGTGATGACGTTAATGGTGGTGGTGGTGGAAGAAGTAGTGGTAGTGGGATGAGAAAGGTGTCTTAAGGTAGATAAATAATTTAGTTACCCTTGGTTAAATTTCTTTTATTTGATATATTAGTTTTTTTTTATAAATAAAAATAAAAATTAAAGGCCAGATTTTTCTAGGGAAAAGATAAATCAATAGCTATGGTTTTAAGATTTGTTGGGTCGGGGTAGGAAAGAAGATGAAACCTATAAATTTTTTTTGACCATGTACAAGGTTACACGCGAATCAATTGTAATTGATTTAGTTTCTCATATCTCTCTATATTCCCATTTTTTGTCATGATTTCTATTTCTAACATTTCTCCTCGACTTCATGTGATTATGCATGCTTTAGAAGTAGTTCATGGTAATAGGTAAAGAGAGAAGCTAAGTAGATAAGAAATTTTTTTTTATCAAGAATTACAGATTATTAAACTTTAGGAAAATGAATAGACACAACTTTATGTAAATTTGGAATAATTTATATCACCAAAGGGAGAAAAGAAATTCCTGAAGCTAGCATATTTTGTAAGATTAATCTGTTTGATTTTCAAGTAATTTTTTGTTTTCAGTTTTGTTACAAATTTGGTGAACGACCTTTGATGATTTATTTCCTTTCGAAGTAGGGATACTTTTTTGTTTTGAAGAAGTGAATGAAGCAGTGTTCTACTATCCATAGGCCCATAGAATTTTGAGGAGTTGGTTAACCATTAACTATGTTTGTCCTAAAGAATTGTATGACTTACAAAAATAATATTAAAAGATTTGAGGATAAGGACATGTATATTAACCAACACCTCAAAAATATTTATACTTGGATCGACTGGATCAATTTTTCACAAACGGTTATGATATGTATGAACCGATGGATACATTTGAAATACATATCCTTTCCCGTGCCGTAACGGCACGGGTTAAGCCCTAGTGGGTTACCCATAATATTGAGTTAACACATAATTTTGTCTACAATAAACAATTGAATAATCAAACAATAATAATGACATGAAACAATGCATTCTAAAATTTTAAATTCAAAAATTCATCTTTTTCCTTCATCACTGTATCGTTGTCTACGTTAATCATGCCATTCTCTGCTTCGAATTTCTTTATTCTAACTTTTAGAAAATGTGACTGATCAACACAATGGAGTGAAATTGATGAATAAACAACAATATAATAAATGTAAGAATAACTCGAATAAGTGATTGATGTATAAAACTAAATAAATACGATACAAATTCTTGTAGAGAAGTCTAAACCCTATAATATGAAAAGTACGGGGCGGGTATGGGGCGGGGACCTTGAATCTCGTCCCCACCCCCATCCCCATAGCTTAGATTTCGGGTATTACCCATACCCGACCCCATACCCATTTGTACGGGTAAAACCCTACCCAAACGGGGCGGATACCCATGGGGATGGGTTTGGGTGCGGCAAATGGCCATCCCTATTCCTCTGCTTTTTGTTGGAATCCTAATGGTGCCAAAATAGGGTCGCTTGGTAAACAACCCATCACCCCTTATCACCCTTTTTTGGATTTTTTTTTTTTTTGAAGCATCACCCTTTTTTGGTAATGGCATCACCTTTTTTTGGTAATGGCATAACTTTCCTTACATAATTAGTGATTATGATTAGATTTAATGATAATGATTAATTAATAATATTAATGATTGATTAAAATTAAATTATTAGTGGTAATTAGTAGAGAAATAAGATTTATGTGAGAGAGTTGTGATTTTTGAGAGGAGGAAGAAGAAGAAGAAGAAGAAGAAGAAAAGAAAAAAAAACAAACTTGGGTATTGAGATTTTAGTGGTTAGAAGTGACCAATATATGCGATTCAAATCATATTCACAGGGATACTTGTACATGATGTTTAATCTCCATTTTTTTTAGGTTGAATTCTTAAAAAAAATTGAACTGTTACAAAAAAAATCGAATGTTCAGTGTTGGGTTCGGCTATCGAATTACTAGCCGAATATTGTTGGGAAAAAACGTTCGGCTGATATTTATAAAGGGGAACCTAAGTGTATGATTTTTTTTTGAGGTTCGGCTTTTCGAACTGCAATCGCTGTTGGCCGAACTTGTACTTCGTAATTTTGTATTTTATAAGTTGTAACTTACAGAGTCATGTTCGGCTTACTATGATACAACGAACCTAGTATTGTAAAAACACAAGTTAAAGGCTCGGCTAAACAATTGCATTTCCAATATGAGCTGAACCTTGCCTTGGTAGAACATTTTTATAGGTTCGTCTAGTAATTTAAATTTTCGAACTAGCCGAACATGATTTAATCCGAAATAAACAAGGTTCGACAGAAATAATATATTAGATAGTTAATCAGCCAAACCTAAAGGTCTTCTTCATTACAAACTGGGTGCGGCGGAAAACGTGATATTTCAATATAAGCCGAACAGTTCTTCTGAAACATAAAAAAAACAAAGAACAAAGTTTTGGATTCCAATATGCGGATTCGGAGCAAAATCTCTTAACGCCCCACGTGACTCATTTTATACTTGTGGTTTTAATCAATGATCAAAGATTTATGAATCAACAATTAATCGACGAAAAATAAAATCAAAACGGTTTGATAATGATTAGATTAGGTTAGGAATGAAAATGATTTTGGATTTTGATTAGTTTTGATTTATGTTTTAAATTTAGGTGAAGGGTATTTAACTAATTTAAAATAATTAAGGTCAACTTAGTAATCTACCTATTGCTAGGAAACCCCTCATAAGCATACCCTAGATGGTATCATCATTTAGTATGCTTAAAAAAAAGGAGTATGCCTCAAAACAGGTTTCTTTTGTATCATGCTACAATTGGCCCAGTTTTACATTCACAAGCCTAGTTAGCAAAGTTTGCCCATTTTTGCAAATAAGTGGCGACTATTCATGAACTGCACATTCCCACATAAAATCACCATCCATTTACAAACCTAATCTAAAGCGTGTTTTTTGTTTTTGTATTTTGGACTAAACGAATTATTAGTGTGATGCGTGTTGTAGGTGCAATCAAATTAGTGATCTTAAATCCACTCAATTATAAATAATATAATCGAAGTCAAGTTCGTTCCCACGAAGAGTATGGGGTTTTAGTTGTTGAAAAGGTCACAAAAAGGTTGTTTTTTGTTTAGATTTTTAAGTAAATAAGCAGAGCAATTAAAAGAATAAGTTGTATGCAATAGAGAGAGATGATCGAGGAATCCTTCTTCATTACTAAATATTCATTCATTCGTCATTAATCATAGATTACCACAAACCGTAAGATAACAAGTACGCTTAGTTATCTCCAAAATTCCTTAAGTCACTGGACAACAAGTACGCTTAGTCACAGATTCTATCCGTCTGAACCACTTTGATGTACACTTACAAAATGTAATTAAGTCAAATGCTTTAAGGTCTGTGCATTTAGGTTTGATCCTAGTAGTTAGACTCAGGACGCTCAGTCTTTACAGAATCCATCTTCAAGGTATTACGTTCTCTACTTGTGCAAGAAGTTATTTAACAATTACATGTATCCTAACCCTTACTAGCATTAGATTTGATCAAAAAATTAATTCAGTTGGCCACCTAAACAATCTATCAATCAATCGACCATTCTTAATAGTAAACACAAGCGATAATCATATGAAGAAATCATTCCATATTCACACTAGTGTAAAACAACCGTTTTAAGATAGTCGAACAGTATCGTTTTAGCGAGTCAAAAGACACTTTCAGATTTCCGCTGAAAGTGCCATACATTCAGTGTCTTTTTCTGGAACGACACTATCAAGTTGCCGCTAAATTATGATACTTTTAAGATGCCGCTAAGAACGACACCTGGATTACGTCATAGACTCATAGATATAATTTATTTTAATATTAAAAAAATATGTCAGATCTGGCTGGCTGATTGCTGTCATTCTGACTGGGATGAAATAATTCTGATTCAAATTCAAATTCAAATTACACTAAACTGAAACTCAAATTACACTGAGATTCAAATTAAATTACTAAAATTCATATTCAAATTCAAACGACGATTAATATTAAAATACTAAATTTCAAATGACAATTCAAATTTCATTATAAAACCTGATTCATTTAATACAAAATGACAACTTCATTATATTGAATTGTACTCATAAATTTAGTCCAAACTCATAAGGAAAAAAAAGATCCAGCTACTAATTAATAAGTTCAAGTTTTCTTAAAGAGAAGTGATACAAGTCCTAAAAATTTCAACAACAATTTCAGTCATTATGACCTTGGCACTAGCTTGCTTGAGAGCAGAACTGCAGAAGAACAACCCTTTCTAATATTTCCTTATCCAGCAACAACAACGATCTTACCATCAACCATGGCATCAGTGACCCTCATGAGATCATCTGGAAGAGAGTGACAGTATCCATAAAGGTATTGAACTACATTTAGAATACGAGTAGAATGTCAGACCTTATATGTTAGGTTACATGACTAGTCAAACATAATACACATGGAGGTGGTCTAATAGACCCATCATCAAGACAACAACAACAACATTTACATAATGACTTCATTGCTTACATCAACATGGAGATGAAAAAATAAACCATGGGCAGTGAAAAACCATAGGTATGATGAGTACGCGAAGACAAATACATCTACAAAACATTATAATTGAATATCTACAATCCACATTCAGCTAGTTCCTGAAAGCATCAAGAAGTGAATGAATCTCCATGTACATAAAGAAGATTAAAAAAAAAAAAAAAAAAAAAAAAAAAAAAAAAAAAAAAAAAAAAAACGAACATTATTACCTAAGTTCCAAGTTGGTTGGAAAGAGTTTGAACCCAATTATGAACTGTAGAGGATTAATTAGGTCAAAATTGTGAAAGAGTGTGGGACCGGATCCTTGCAAGCCTAAGGGCCAACCTTGGTCGACCAAGGTGGCATGACCGTGTCACCATAATGCCCGTGTCTCAGTACTGAGAATTCTGGTATTTTCTGGTGCGCGTTTGAGCAATATTTTGGATTTTCAGAAGAGTTTGATCTTTACTGAAATTCTCAATTTTGCTCGTGCAACCAATATTTTGAGAATATTAAAATAATAATATTTTAATATTTGCCGTGAGTAGCCTAGTCGGTCATGTGACCATTTGACTTTTTGGCTTTTTGATGGTTTGAGCAATATTTGAGAAAATATGGAAAATCAGGGTTTTGCTCAAACGGAGGAGTTCCATGAGATGAAGGAAATAATAATAATCATAAAATAGGGGATCATAAGTTGTGGGACCGGCCACGACTAGGGCATGGCCGGCCGTCTAGTAGGCCCGGTCCCGTGACACCTTTCCCTATTTTTTAATTATTTTTCATCATGTGAAGAAAATATGGAGAAACTGAGAGTTTTGCTCAAACGAGGGAGTTTGCTCAAATGAAGGAGTTTTCATGAGATTAGGAAAAATAATAAAATAAGATAAAATAAACTGAAGAGGCACGAGACCGGCCACAACGGCATGACCGGCTGGCCAGTGGCCCCGGTCCCCCTTGGGCGCCTCTTTATTATTTTATTAATATTATTTTTCTTCCCTATTTTGCATAGGTTTCCTCGTTTGTCCATATTTTTGAGTGCTCGTTCGTGCACTCAGGTGCTCGTTTGTGCATTATTGCTATGTACCCCTCACACCATTTTCTAAGGGCTTATTCGGTGGTAGCACAGATGCCCGATCAGTGAATATTTATTACTAATTCATGGAGTTCAGCTGAGAATCAGCCATGAAAAGGAGTAATAAAATAAATTGAGTATCTATTACTAATCCATGGAATTCAGCTGCAGGTCAGCCATGGAACGGAGTAATGAGATAATTAGATTATTTTCTAGGAATTCAATTAATGAATGACACGCTAGAATTAATCTATGAATTGCTCTAACATGTGGTATGTCTAGGAGCGAGTTTATTTGAGAATCGAGGTATGAGATAATGAAAGCATTATACTCGTTCTGAATATTAGGGGTGTATAGTCAGTGAACAACAAACAGTGTGATGTCCCGAAGACGTTAGCGCTCTATATTAGCATGCAATATGTCTAGGAGCCATCCAATCGTTAAGAGATTCTATACACGTTCTCTCTACATAGTCAGGGAACAACAAATAGTATGACGTCCTGAAGATGTTAACGCTCTATACTAGCATGCAATATGTCTAGGAGCCGTCCAATCATTTCGATTCTACGTAGAGGTGATGATGAAATGTGCAAAGTGTTGAAAGCTCAGCTGAGAGGCCTTTCAAGGAACATATTTATCATATCTCTGAGAGGATATTCGCTCAGTCAGACATTGTGAAATGGTTCACGAATCATAAAATATGAGTTTCACATACATTTCTGAAGCCGGGTCAGAAACATGACATATCATGATTTTACGATTTTAGCCTTTGTCGAAAATCCACCATCAACAACGTATTACATCCATTTTATTTTCATGCCAAACATTGAACATTGTACTACATAGACTTCTTATGCATGACACTATAAACTATACATGTAATTGTCAATACTGTGCATTGTTAATCCTGGCGTGCCAAACAGACCTTAAAGGAGATGCAATGAAACCAGTTAATACAAAGCTCCCCATCGAATTAAAAGCCCGTTGATGATAGTCGCATTCTCCATTGTTTTCCTCTTCGCCATTTTTCTCTTATTTCTTTACGACCATAACACAAATTTAAGGCGTTATAGTTGAAAAAGATATATTTGTTTGTTTTTAGAAATTGAGACCATTACTAACTTGTTTAAAATAATTTTGTGATTTAAAGGAAATCAATTACCAACAATCTTAATTTGATACAAACTTGTTTTAACCCAAATTATGGTCTATTTATTTATTTGCTAGGTTTTACTTACATGTATTTTTAAGCACCGCAGATGCACCATAGAAAAAAGATTTGCACCCTAGATAAGATATGCATTGTAAGAGTGTGGTTCGGCTAATTTGGTCTCAATCTCATCATCAATAACGAGTCAAATACTTCTACTAGCATCTACATCATTGTTTCTTACAAATCGAAGAAATTATCTTGTTGTAAAACATGTAAATTGATTCATTTTTTTTGGTGAAATAAAGATCAAAACTTTCACAACTTCTTTTATATGTGGTCATTCCAGATTATGATGTTTATCGTTATGATCTTTAGATCTTAGATTATGCCATTTGATTAGATTTCATTACTATCGACGCACTAGCCTAATTTCCTGTTTTTAGTTGTTGGATATTAATTTGTTAGTATAACAAGAAAAACTTTAAATTCCTAGAAAAAGGGTTATATGTAGTCTCATCTGGAAATGAACTCCTTCATTTCGAAGGAGAGACTAGGTGATTGAAATAGCTAGGGATCCATTGTGGAAAAAGTGAAAAAGTAGCACTATGTAGGTACAAGGTCAGCACCCAACACGCCGGAAATTTCTTATCCCAGATACACCATCCTAGCTAGGGTGTGCATGCGAAGCATAGTATCCCCCCACACACACACACCAAAATGTTACTTTATCCAATCCTGAGAAAAATTCAAAATGGAAGGAGTAGATGTGGTCATACTAAAATGACAAGACAAGACAAAACAGAAGGCACATATATCTAGGCATGGGATAAGCCAACTACTAGCATTAAATGCAACAAATAATAGGCACATGGAAGTCAATGTATGGCTAACATAAAGGTGGATATGGTGGACCCTACTCAGAGACTCTATAAAAACCTAACTCGATCCATGGACAAGGAGTTGGAAAACTGTGACAGAGAAGAATTAGAGATATATGGAGGTACAAAGAGAGAATGTAAGGAGGAGAGTTAGTTAGTGTTAGGGTATTGCTCGGTCGAACTCATAAGTGTTGATATATCAAGCTTGTTGCCAAATTTAGTTGATCAAAACTATATCTTGATTTCTAGTCTACAATAAGTTAAGTCTCGGATTAGGATAGAAGAGTGTAGTTGAAAATCGGACATCACTGCGTTCTATCGTTTAAAGGTGAAGATCAACCGAAGATTTTGGAGAATTTCTTCAAAAAAAGGTAAGTGAAGACTGAACCACCTATTTCTCAAGTTATATTCATCCTTCTATCTATGAGACGATGTCGCGTGACTAATTAGACTATTGCAAGAAAATCAAAAATTTCGAGTCAAGTTTATCTTGGTAATTAGTTCTCGAAATATATATGATTAAGCTTAATGAACATTTATTCATACTTGATGAATTTCGGTTAAGAACAATTTATTGTTCATAATCTAAATCGTGACTCAAGATTATCATTCGAAAATAGTCTGAAACAGTGATATGTGTCATTGATGTTATTTGGGAAATTTTCGAATTGATTTAGAGAGAAATATAGAACTACTGTAAATCTGGATACATGACAGTATGCATATCAGTTTCACATACTGGAAAAACTATTATAGGCCCGGAGCCGCAGTACATAACTAGTACACGTACCGGCATAGCTATAGTTCGGTAGCAATTTTCTGGTATGCATACCCGGTATCCATACCATAAAAAGTCTGTTGCTCGTGAACCAGGAACGGTACGCATACACCACCAACTTCCAGACCGTCTAAGGGAATCACATACTGGAGAAAACTGAAAACATTGGGTGTACCAAAATACACTACCAACTTTTTCGTAGGCAATCTGTATGGACAAACTCAACACAACTCCGAGACTAAAAACTCAATCAAGGAAAGTGTCTAGAGTTATATCTCTCTCTCTCTTGTTGTTAGAATGTTTACAGAATTGAATCCGTGAACCCAACTACAAAGAGAGTTCTTGGACGGTACCAAAGACAAATATCCAAGGATCAATCAAGTCTTATTCAACAAACAAGGTCGGACCTATCTACTGTGATTGATCAACGCAAAACCTATGATATTTCAATTATAAAGATAAACAATATAGTGCGGAAAAAAAAAAACGCAGACACCAGAAATTTTGCTAACGAGGAAACTGCAAATGCAGAAAAACCCCGGGACCTAGTCCAGATTGAACACCAAACTGTATTAAGGCGCTACAGACACTAGCCTACTACCAATTAACTTCGGTCTGGAATGTAGATGAGCCCGAACTCAGTCTCCCACTGATTCAGGTACAATTGCGCTCCTTATGCCTCTTAAATCCCAGCAGGTAACCGTGCAATTGATTCCCTTAGACGGTCTCACACCAACTAAGAGTTGCTTCAACTCAATTGAAGACTTAAAACCAAATCTTCCTCCCACAGATTAAGCCTATGATTGATTTCCTGATTTACGATCTAAACGGATGATCAGATCAAACGAAAGATCAAGGTGATGGAAATCGATAGCAACTTGACAGAAGTCTGGCTATCCTCAAAATCCAGATTTATGCAACCCGAAGTGCATCCTAGATTATTGTTCACCTCACAAGTATAAAACTTGCGGAATCAACAAAGTCTGAGACGAAGAGAACTTTGTTGATCACTATCTATCTTGATCGTTGGACCAAGGCTCTACAAACAAATAAGATCAGGATACTCGAGTTATCAAGATAAAAGATAACTGGACCTGACTTCATGAATTCCAATGAAGTCTTTATAGTCGCTAAACCTTAAAAGGGTTTCTGGAGAGGACGACTTAGATACAACTAGGACACACCACAAAGTAGTGTCAGGATTTAAAGATCCCAGTTGCCAAGAGTTCCCTTTATATAGACTTCAAAGCCTAGGTTGCTTTAGGTTTAAGCTAAGATAGCTTTGGAACCAAGCAAACAATATTCACCGTTAGATGAAAGCTTTGAATCTTATTCACATAAACAAGATATGCACTCTGGTTAGGTAAACCGTAACCGAACCGTGTATAAATACTATGTCCAACATGGTTAGCCGAAACTAGCCGATTTGAACTTTAAAAGCTTAACACTCATTTTCATGTTCACTAAGACATTATTGAGTCACAATCATGTGATCAAATGAGTCTAGTGTTAATTAGAGAATAGATCAAATGCAAATCACCTCATAGAATAATTTAATTACACTTGAATCATAATCGACATAGTTGGTAAATGTATAAGGTACAAATACTCGAGTCGTTCGTGAGTCGGCTGAGTCACAGTATGCGGACCGGTTTACAAACTTATAAGCAATAACTGAGTTTCGAAGTTGACATAACATTTTCAGTTCACGTACCTGTTTCGGTACTAAACTGGTTCTAGAATATATAACTGTATTGGCTCGCATACCGGTTTGCTTACTTTAACCCGGTTCCCTTACCACAGTTCCAAAATGGTTTGCATACAAATATGCATACCTATCCGGATCACGAAACAAACAGATTTTATGATGATGTACATACGAATATGCATATCACACAAATCTAAAAGTCGATATATAGCTACTCCGCTACGTGTACGAGTACATGTAATATGGCTTCAGACATATAACATTTTTCTCAGTTTGTAAGACTGATAACACTGTCTAGTATTCCGAATATAATAGTTCTATATTTCTCTAAATCAATTCGAAACATTCCTGAATAACATCAATGACACATATCACTGTTTCAGGCTATTTTCAAATGATGAACTTGAATCATGATTAGGTTCCGAAATTTGATCAAATATGAACAAAATGTTCATTAAGCTTAGTCATTATATTTCGAGAAATTTGTAAACTAAGTAATTAGTTCTCTACTCGAAATTCTTGTCTATGCAAGATAGCCTAATTAGTTATGCGACAATCGTCTCAAGGATAGAAAAGTGAATATAACTTGAGAAATAGGTGGTTCAGTCTTTACTTACCTTTTGTTGATGAAGTTCTCTAAAAGCTTCGTTTGATCTTCGCCTTCAAACGGTAGAACACAAATGATGACTGGTTCATTTCTCAACTACCTCTATCCTAGACCGAGACTAAATCAAGATATAGTTTTGACAACAAGCTTGATATAGCAATACTTGTGAGTTTGAACGAGCAACGCTCTAACAATATCCCCCATTTGTCAATTTTAGTAACAAAACTATTATACATATGGATAACAAAATAAAGCTTGAAAAACTCCTCGATCCATCATGCCTTGATTTCCTTGGTTTCTTCAACTCTCCTTGAACTCTTCGTTGTTCCAAGTCGTTATGATTTCGAACGTGTTCAACTCAGCATCGTTGTTGTTGAAGAACCGATTCCATAGCGATAACAACTTTGAAAATAATATTCTCAATTGTTGTTATACAAAAATATAGTATTATTATATTCTCTCCAAAGTTCAATTGTATCTCAACTCTGAAGTAATACTACGGTATTATGTTTCTCCCCCTTAATCAATACTTACATCTTTGGTATAATCGGTAAACCTATTGCTTAAATAATTCACTCCCCCTTACATAATGATCCCTAAACCATATGTATGTAGTACGAAACTACTAAATAATTCTCCCTATTTTTTTCAATAATTAACAAAGGTACGAAAATCGCGGGATCATAATGAATACAACCAAAAGATATCTCAAGCTTAAAGGAAGATGGAGATACTACACAATAACATAGTTAAATGTAACTCCTCATATCAACTTATTTAGATGATACCACATAGTAATAAATACTTAGCGCTCATCCTAGGAGATTAAAGATACAAGCATCCCCTTTATAATTACACAACCACACTCCCCACAAAGATATAGCAATTAAGCACAAGTTCATTTAAGAATCCTCCCCCCC
>JAJJMB010009088.1:2017429-2053777 GCA_023531105.1 Papaver atlanticum | reverse complement strand
ACCCCACCCACCCACACACACACACCCATTAAAATGACATTCCCAAGAGAACAACATGAGTGGCCTTACTTTTGTGAAAAATAAGGAT
Source organism: Papaver atlanticum (assembly GCA_023531105.1). Taxonomy (NCBI): domain Eukaryota; kingdom Viridiplantae; phylum Streptophyta; class Magnoliopsida; order Ranunculales; family Papaveraceae; genus Papaver; species Papaver atlanticum. The sequence goes on along the minus strand of JAJJMB010009088.1, from coordinate 2,053,689 downwards.
TTGGCGGACATTAACAAATCGCAAGGATTTGTATCCATAGTATCGACATAAATTAATCTCAAGGCCAGTTACGAACAACAAGACAAATTTTACTCGATTTTACTCAACATAAGAGAATCTTACGGAGTGTGTCAAGCAGCAAATCACGAAAGCGTGATTACAAAAAGATCAATAATGCGAGAAAGATCTCAAAGAGTTTGTTCTATTTTCCGTTTATAAAAAAACATAATAGATTTAACTTCTGAGCATACATGAAATATTAGCTCGATTCACGAGAACGTAAAGGCACAAATATTTCATAATATTTTTGCAATAATTAAACCAATAATGATTGCATGCTGCAAGTTCATCTTCCAACAACTCTAGAATTTAAATAAATAAATCTAAAAAAATGCAAGATGAAAAACGTTGGAAATAGATATGTGTAATCAAAATCTTTGCTATACCAAACCCTAATTATCCTTCTCAAGAATAAAATCCTCAAAAGAAGTTTCCTAGATAAAAATAAAAGAAAACAAAATAGACTAGATTTTTCCAGACTCTTCATCGGTATTGAGACCCTTGAATTTGTCATCAACTGTATCCATGAGCTCTTAAGAGAACATATCCTCATTGAGTAGTTCACGAACATGAGATTTCATGAGAACAAGGATAGCAAAAACCTTTTTCAACTCAGTCTTCAACATGTCTAAACTTTTTAGCGTTTCAACAAGTTCTAGTTTGGCTTCTTCAAACTATTTAAGGAAATCATTAACAACATCAGCAGAAATCATCTATTCTCGTTCAACATCTTGATGATCATAAGCAAAGTAGCAATTCACAACAGACGGAATTTCGGATGAATCAATGACTTCGTCATCGACCATCGTTCTCTTCTTTCCTCTTGTTTCAATACCATCGCGATTAAGAGCTTTCTCCATGCTTTCAAGAATTCGAGACATAGGAGACATGCTTGGTTGCGGAACCTTGGATGAGAATTTCTCAATCACAAGTTATGGTATATAAAGGAAAAGATATTCCCTGGGATGTTGATGTAATTTTAAATAGTGGTAAGAATGGGTTCGTTCAGATTTGTGAAGATTCGAGTTTTTTAAAATCAATAAAAATTATATACAAAAATAGTACAATTGGTGCAAGAGGTACTGGGACTAAGGATTTAATTTTTAGAGTGAAAATAACCAAGACACTAGATTCCACTATTACACATGAATAAATGATGATAGAATTCCAAAACTCTAATTATTTTTAAAATATCTTTTTCTTAATTCACAAATTATCAAGCATATTCTCAAACATTAATTGTATCCCTTAAGCATAGATTATCTAACCAAAGCATAACCTATCTAATTGAATCACAACTAATTAGGAAAAATTATGCAAATAATTAAAATTCTGCAAAGCAGTAATTTGAGTGAATTATAAATTGCAAAATTAGAGAAAAGTAAAATAATTACCAATTATTCATGCAACAATAGCTTCTTCCATGTCTTGGTTACTCGAGAATTAGCTCATCATTATCATGGAAATATGCTCAAAATTCATCTTTTTATTGCTCAAAAATGGTTCACAAATGATGAAATAGGAGAAAATTGACAAAAACCGGGTTTGTAACACTTCTGTTTGTTACAAACTGAGCTGTTACAGAGAACGATAAAAATGAAGTGTTGTTAACACTGTCGCATTACGACCCTCATCCTTGTGTCGCTGTCACTGTTGAAGAACGACGGTTACCTTGCGTCTAATGTTCTTCGCGTTTATCAGCAGCAGCAGCAGCAGAAAATGGAGTTTTCCTGCAACTTGATTTCTCGACTCTCTGGTTCTTCTCAGCTCCCCAAACTCTCCACCCCCTTCCTTGTACCTGTAGAAATCTATTTATACTCCTAATCCTCATTTAATCCGGCCATATCTCCCAAATAATCTTCATTTATCAATATTATTCTCCACGGCTAAAATTTCCATTTTTTGATCTTCCACGCGTTCTCAGCTGTCAAACTTCGTTATTTATCTTCTTCATGAATATTTGTAGTGCAACACACTCGAAACTCATGCATTACATGCCTCAAACTCGTGTCAAATTCACTTGAACCCGTGAAAACTTGTGTCCACTGTTTTGGATTGAAACACGTAATTAAGCCAAATTTGATCGGAAACAACACCCATACCAGCTTTCTATAGTCATATCACGTCTACCCATTAAGTTTCAGGGATTTAATCTCACTAAATCACGTCCAAAAATCCAACAGAAAATTCTGCAGAAAAATGAATTTTTTTCCCGCCAAAAATATTTTTCAAACGATGAAGGTGAAGTGCCCTGAATCCAAAACGCGGGTGCCTTTAGCAGCTCGGCTGCCTTGGGGGTGCCCTTATCCATTTTAGGGTGCCTTTAGTAATTTTGGTGGGTGCCTTTAACACTTTTTTCTGGGGTTTTTCCAACACTTTTTCGGGATTCTTCCGGTGTATTTCTGGGGTGCTTCTGGTGCATTTCTGGGGTGCCTTTAGTACTCTATCCTGGGGTGTAAAGCACCACTTTACGAGCCAATTTCGTCGCAAGAGCTTATTTCTCTAAAAATACCTACAAAGACATAAAACACCATAATAAGTACAAAAATGGGTACTAATTATATATACAATAGAGATGAAAATAGACACATAAATGCGTCTATCAGATGTATGACGGTTCGTGACCCGACTTAGAAATTAGGGTTTTGCACGGTCAAGGCGAAAAGGTACGTGTACCTTTTGGATAGAACCGATTTATCCTAACGGGTTTCGGAACACAATATTGAGGGTATAAAAACAGTTTTTAATTTAAAGAACACACAACAATTTATCAATATTGCAATCATCCTTCTTATCAATTACAGATATTCTTCTTTGAATATTAATGTATTTTTAGCTCAACAAACGTAAGTTTAGAGCATAAGAGAATCAATGCTAACGAAAATATTTTAATCAAAGAATGTTCAAACATTCAAAACTGATTGAACTTAACAAGAAGGAATTGCAATAAGAAAGAATTGTTGCTCATCATAAACAAGTACTACTTGAGACAAATAGTACACTTGTTCCGTAGTAATCCTTATCCAGCAGGATTTTTATGGACAAGGCTCCATGGCCTATGCCTAGTTTGCACAAGGGTGAGTTATATACTCACCATCGAAAAAATGTTGTTGTTTTGTTTTGCTCTTTCTTTTGAAACGTGGAAAATGATCACAGAAATTATTGTCATCAAAATAAGAGATATGATTAGAACTCTTACCTGAAGTTCCTTGTCTTAAAGTGGACAATTTGTCAATAAGATCCTTATATCCTGAAATAATCAAATTCAGGTTACCTTGTTGAGCTGTTTCAAAAGTTTCCACCTTTTTAGGAGGTATATAGGTATTCTTTCGAACCCATATTTGTGACGGTTTCACAAAGTTCTTTTTAAACATATTTTGCCTTTTATCCTTTTGGTTTGTTCGAATATTCGTGGACCATGAAGTGCTGACATTCCCAGAAGCAGATTTGCTTGAATCTTATCTCACCTCAAGAGGTTTAGACATCCGAATATCATTAATACTGTTAGAGCACTGCTCGGTCGAACTCGCAAGCGTTGCTATCTCAAGCTTGTTCTCAAGTTTAGTTGCCAAAACTATAAGTCTTGATTTTTAGTCTACTTATAGCTAAGTCTCGGACTAGGATAGAAAACTGTAGTTGAGCTCTAGACTCTATGGCGTTCATCATACAAAGACGAAGAACTACTCAAGGAACTGGTGGAACTTCATCGACTAAAAGGTATGTGGAGACTTGAACTTATCTAAATCCAAATCCAAATCCTAATCCTTTTCCAGTAGCAAGTACCGGGTCGGCTAGAGAATATCTCATAAAAGTATAACATAGTTTTTACATCGGCCTGTCAGAGCCTTGCACAACTTGCACTACGACAAGTAAAAACTTGAACTTATCTATCACTCAAAAAGTCTATCGACTCTATCTCCTATCTTGATATAAAAGTCGTATTTCTATATAGACTTCGATTATACACATTTGCTATTTCGAGCCGAGTTTATCTCGCTTATCTTTTTCTCGAAATATGTGTTGGTAAGCTTTCGCTTTGGCCAAGTTCATCTTTACAAGTGATGAAAGTCATGTTGATTATTTCAATATCTTGAAAATTGCTTTGATGAAAAATAGTGTGTGAATAACCTCTATTTAACATCCTCTAAGAATGTTTCAATGATTGAAATAAAGAGTTTAGAACATGTAACCATCTTTGGATATAAACATATAATGTGTTCGTGCATTAGTGTATAATTCCAAAATCGGGAACCAAATGTATGCATACTTGTGTGTGTACTAAATGGTTGATGGAGACTGGGTAAGTATGCGTACCCGTACGCATACTGGCGGAAGTTCACGTCCGTGAATTTATGCTGAGTTTGGAAATCAAAAACCAACTCAATCCGGTTACCTAAGTATGCGTACCCATACCCATACTGGCGGAAAGTTCACGTCTGTGAATTTCTGCTGAGTTTGGAAACCAAAACAAACTTAAATCCGATTACTTAAGTACGCATACCCGTACGCATACTTAAGTGTGTTACTTTCTAAAATTTGTTTATTCGTGAACATAAATATATATAAACTAAGGAATGCATATTTGCAAACCGTGGCTATAAAGTTCATGAATCGATTCGAGTGAATCAAAACCGATTTTGCTTCGATTGTGTCTTGTATACTTCTATAAGATCAAAGCAATTAAACAACTCTTGAACTAGTTCATTTGAGTCATTTGGACTAGTTATGGTGAAGATGAATAAGGTTGATATGAAAGTACTCATATGGCTAACCATTTGGTTAACTACTGTTGAACCTACTAAGTGTACACGTTTAGGTACGGTTACTCAAACCTAAATGACGTATATTTCATTTGTGTATAACAAGCTAAGTTCGATCTAACGGTTGAAAGATATTAGCTTGAATCTAATCAGGTTTTCATCTAACGGTGAATATTGAATGCTTTGTTACCAAGGTAACTTAGATTGCAAACCCTGATTTGAAGACTATATAAACTAGAACTCTAGCAACTGGGAAACCTAATCCCCACACCTCCTGTGTGATACTAGTTTTATAAGATAGAGTCGATTCTTCTTTAACCATAGGTTTCTACCGAGACCCTGTAGGTTAATGACTTGAAGACTTCATTGGGATTGTGAAGCCAGACCCAACCATTTTCTCTATAGTTGCGTGATCTTATCTTGCTGTTTCTATCGTGATTGAGTACAATCGTAAGATTGGCTTGAGATTAATTTCTCTGATAGGCAAGATAGAAAAGTAGTCACAAACATCTTCGTCTCATCATTTGTGATTCCACAATATCTTGTTTCGCTAGTCGATTAAGATTATTGTGAGGTGATTGATAATTCTAGGCTGTTCTTCGGGAATATAAGTCCGGGTTATCGATTGGTTCCTGTTCACCTTGATTTATCAAAAGACGGAACAAAACTCGTAGGTATTTCTGTGGGAGACAGATCTATCTATTCCTGTAGACTTTTCTGTGTGATACAGATTTTTTTTATTAAAGTCTTCGACTTTGGGTCGTAGCAACTCTTAGTTGTGGGTGAGATCAGCTAAGGGAATTAAGTGCGTAGTATCCTACTGAGATCAGAGACGTAAGGAGCACAACTGTACCTTGGATAAGTGTGAGATTTATTGGGGTTCAACTACAATACAGACCGAAGTTAGTTTGTAGTAGGCTAGTGTCTGTAGCGGTTTAATATAGTGTGTGTTTAATCTGGACTAGGTCCCGGGGTTTTTCTGCATTTGCGGTTTCCTCGTTAACAAAAATTCTGGTGTCTGTGTTATTTCTTTTCCGCATTATATTCTGTTATATAATTTAAATATCACAGGTTATGCGTTGAATTGATCAATTTGTAAATCAAACCTTTGGTTGTTGATTGAAATTGAATGATACTTGAACATTGGTCTTTGGTACCGTTCAAGTTAATTTCTCTTGTATTCATTTAGACTCGCAGATTTCTATTTTCTTGAGTAAGTATTGAATCGAGAAATTGAGATATAACTCTTTGATTTTTATAGGGCCTATGGCCCATGGATGTGCGGTCCATTAGATGACTAGGTTTTCCCTTAAATGACATAAAGAACATTATGTGTATGTAATATATGATGCCTCTTTATCAATAAGATGTTCTTCTCCTTCTCTAATTGTTACTCCAATACGTTATCATGCACGAAGCTATATCCATAGCTAGATTGGATCGGTTGATTTTTTTTTCCATGGATGCGTTACCAGGTATTTCTTTTGAACAAAGAAATTTCATTTCATAGTATATATTAGGGTTCCACGAAAGCATGATTATCAAACGTAGAGATTTCACCGTTAGATTTTCATACAAATTTATTATGTTCTACCCAATTAGTCGTTATTTACTCTGTTAAAATTTAAATCAAGTCGGAATATGATGCAATCTACAAATTCTGATTTTAGTAGAACTGTATTCGTTCAGAAAACCCTAATAATAATAGCGTCGAAAAACATAGGTTTCGTATAATTTTAACCGTTGGATTATTCTGTAATTTTTATATGTGGTATATGCTATCCTCGTGGATATAATTTAAAAATTTAATAAAGATCCAACCATGGAAATTACTCTAAAGTACATGATATTTCCTGCTGTGTCCACAGAAACGTGAATCGGAACAGTCATACGGCGTCATAAATATCTTTTTATCGAGACGTTGGATATCTTTGAAATTTTAATATGTTTGTATAAACATTATGATGAATCTACTGTAAAAATTTAATCATGATCGGACGATGATTTATTTGTCTGTAGATCAGAACAGTTGAAAGAAGAATTTTGTCAATTTTTAAGGTTAACGATATGTTTTTGGCTCATATGCTAATAGTTTCAAACTTATTATCAATGGGCCTGAATATTTCATATATAATGAACCATATATGTTTATATTCATTAACCATGACCTTGTCAACCCAATGGACCGGGTCTTGACCAAATAGTTGACCAGACTTTGACTAAACCAATTCGGCTCTTATTTGACCTTTTGAACTCAGAAGTACTTGAGCACCATTAAAGAGTCTATGATGTGGAAGTTTGTGTGCACAAGTACAATACTTTCGTCATAAAAATCTTCAACTTGTAAAGATAGACCTTTCAAAGAGGAAGCCATACCTTCAACATTTCCAAGGCGACATATTAACTTCAGACGATGTAATGCTTTGAAGGAAGTTTGTCAAAACATTCATTTTCCCCCAAACTTGAATGTTCAGTGGGATGTAATCCACTTGTTAGACTATAATGAGTCAATAACTTTGACAATGATATGTTGTAATTAAAAGCACACCTCACGTTTTGTGGAAAGATACTCATAAAAGTTTCCATGAGTCAGAGATATAATTCTTGCTCCAGTAGTAATGATACAAAGTAAATGTATCTACCTATAATGGGACAAAGATGTAATTCTGACTCATACCAAAGAGAGTTCCAAATCTTGGTATAAGCATTTTACTGAGAATGATACAAGCGTTGTAATGCAAGTATCATATATTAGTAGTCAACTACAAGAGATATAGGGAGTTTAAAGGAAAACGAACACACTATATTCTTGGAGAAGGTCATGCCCTAGACATCAACATTAATGGCAACAATAAATTTTCCAAGTCAATACAATTACCCATTTTTTCTTACCTTTATTCAGTCGAATTCGTATGGTTAGATTCTATATTTTGATCCTAAAATGTTGTCTACATGATAGTTTGACATATATTTCATTAGCTAAAATAAATAAATTTTTTTTGCGAAGAATTAAATTCATTGTCTGCACTTATGGAATGAAAATTATATCATTTTCATGAGATTGAAATACTCTAAAGAACTTGAGATATACTCAAAAGTACTTGAGTTATAAGGATCATTCGTACATTATGATGAAAAGTATATCATCTTCATGAACTGTAACACTCTAAAGTAAATGAGATAGATTTTCTTTTGTTACGTAATAAGGTCACACCACTTATTACACGAAACTCTTAAGGAATTTAAATTAGTTGTTGAACTATTTCCTTATAATGTGACTACAAGGATTGGATCATCGGTCGCAACATTGCTCAAAATTTGTTTTTAAGATAGAACAAAGACGTCGCAAAATCTCTAGATGTACCGAGAGATAATCACACCTTGTTAAATTCCCAAGTAACCCGTGCAAATGGATATCATGTGGAACATCACAATGATGAGAATGTAATTGATTGCATCTTTTATAGTCTTTAATATAGTTGGAAGGAACTATATTTTAGAGAAACTAATGAGTCAATCTAGTGCAATGTAATTCACTATAATATTTTGATTATTGAATCCATATTGACTCCGACGATGAAATGTTGGGAACTGACTCATACAGGCTTTGAGCATAACCATAAAGCAACTTTGGTTGTGACATGATGATTGTATTGAAAGAACTCATACAAATATCACTTTATTTGAGTGAACGAAAATGGGAAAAAAGATCGACATAATGCAAAGTGACGGCATATCTCTCAATAAGTGTTTTCTAAAGTACTAGATGCACAACCCCCACTTCTCATTATTCTTTTAAGTAAGAGAGTATATCACTCATTTTACAAAGTCTTCAGTAAAATAGGACCGGGATCATCCTAAGATGCAAATGGTAAAAAAATTACATATTAGAAGAAAAAAAATGAGGTGAAATTTAGAAAAATATTCATGGAGAATGCGGACCATTAAAGTGACTTATGGCTCTTGTGAATGTTTTGACATTTTGAACTAGTTATAGTTCCCAAGAAATTTGCGTTTGGAAAACTACTAGCACATATTATACATAAAAGGGATAACCACCCCTTGAAAATGCTAGCTAGTGCACATCAAAAGGACTTGATGGTTATTGCATGTTTAATAGGATCAATGTAGAGCATCCTATACCCCATTGTCTAGCAAAGGCTATCATCAAAGGTTACAGATGGTGCCTAAGGCATGCTTATGCGTACAAACCTACCTTTAACTGCTTGGGGAATATGCAATTTACACGCATCTTCACTTATTCGTTTTAGACCCACATTTGGTCAACTATTCTTTGCGTACCAGTTGGTAACTGGATATAAGCCTGACATTTTTTTGTTCTTAAATAATTTTGGTTGCACTATATATGTTCCCTTACGAATCCACATCGTACTATGATGGGTCATCAAAATGATCAAGTGACTATGTTGGACAAGAATTTCCAACAATTATCCGCATTTTTAAAACCTTTGGAAGGAGATCTCTTACTGCTAGATTTACGAGTTGTCATTTTAATGAGACAATCTTCCCATCGTTAGGGGGAGATAAGAAAAAGTATTTTCAAAGGGAACGACAGGAATTTTCGTGGTGTGTTCCCACTGTGTCTCATATTGATTCTTGTACTCCACAAATGTAAATGTGAAGTGACAAAGAATAATCGATTTTCAGAATGTACACTGATGTCTCTAAAGTGATGAGATCACACATACCAGCTGCAAACCTACCTGCAAGGTTATGAATCCTCAATAAGGGATATACACCATAGACTAAGGTGTGGCAACTACACTTAGTGGAAGTGTGGTTGAGGCCGTGGCTCCATAAAGGAAGATGGACAGACCACCAGGTTCGATCAATGCTCACCTAGAAAGGAAGTAGATGAGTAAGGCACAAACTATAATTTGTATCCTTAATGAAATCATCTCATTTGATTGTCTCTGACTATGTCCATGAATCAAAACTGGAGGACGCTCCGAAGTTTAATGATTCCAGCGAACAATAAAATCCTAAAGGATTATGAGAACACACACAGTCAATGGAAAGATCGTGCGAGCATATTAATGATTATTTTTATATACAGTTGCTCAAGGAAATAGAGCAGTATGAGATCGAACCATGCTTTTTATTATTTAATATCAACAAATAGCATATTTGGCCTACACAATCCAGGTAGAACTTGGTTCTTTGACAAATATACAGGTATTTGGTGTGGTAGTGCTAACCAACCAAGTGTAAAGCCCGTGGGACATACATGATTATTTGTCATAAAGCACAGTGGGAAGAATGAAGTCTCAAAGTATCAAGACTCTCCTTGTGGCGCGAGATTTCTCACAAAGCCCTGGAATTGTCCTCTAGTAATGAACGTTATAGCGTTCTGCTATTTAGTTAGCTTGGTAATTTCAAAAGGACTTGAAATGCAGCATATGTATATGGTTGTTACGTATCTCTGAAAGAATCAAGAGATAGTAGATATTTACAAAAGTACTTGATAGCCTTTTATTTCCCAAATCAAGTGACTCTAAACCACAGAGTGCGTTTACAGTTAGATAAAACGCTCACTTATAGATTAAAGGAATCAGGAGGATGTGGTATACCCGTCTAAGTGGTTATTTGATTTGGAGGGGATAAACAAGTAAGTTATTTTTACTTGCGTATTCACAAGAAAGTTCTTGATTTAAAATTGTAGCTATCTATGTCGATGGTACATACATGATGGGTACTCTTGATGTAATAAGAGACCTTAAGAGTTATTTGAAATCCGAATTTGAGATGAAAAATATGGGGAAAGCTCGACCGAATACTGAGCTTGTGGTACACTATTCCACCAGTTTGCATATATGTCTAAAGTTGTCAGGCAATTTAACAAAGACATGCATCCTGATTGCACTCCTATGATTAGTTGAAGTACAAAATAAGTAAATGACCATTTCGTCTAAAGAAAGATGACGAAGATGTGTTGGGATATGAAATTCCCCTATCTAAGTGCAATAGACGCATTGTTGTACTTAGCATAATGTACTCGACCAAATGTTACATCCTCAGTGAACTTGTTAGCTAGATATAGCTCAGCGCCAACGCAACGACATTGGAATAGTATAATGAACGTTTTCATATACTTAAAAGCTCCCACTGACATGAGTTTGTTTTATCCCTGCAAAGACATAAAAAAGGAATACTAAAGGAACTGCTATCCAAAGGTTGTTGATTATGAAGGAGAAATAATATCTTCTCCAACGAAAGTAATTAGGGGGAGATATGGTAGACTATTTTCTAAGTCATTACCGATATTCATTTTCGAAAAGTACATGACTAAAGGAATTGTCTAGAACAACTCTGAAAGTAATCAGGGGGAGGTGCCAACATCAGGGGGAGGATCCAAGGATATGATGTCGACATATTTTACTTCGAAATTGAAGATGTGTTGTACTCTTTTTCCTTTCGATCGAGAATAGTTTTTCCCAGAGGGTTTTGTTACTCGACAAGGTTTTTTACGAGACAACACTAAAAACATCAAGTATGTTGAAGTTTGAAGATACAACTATCGCATTGATATTACTGAAAATGAATCAAAGAAATGAAACGCGATATTCTATTAAGCAACGTAACTTCCAGAATCAACAACATGGTCTTATAAACATTCAAGTCACCAAAGTAAAGTGTGATAAACTCCTTTTGACTGCATTAGACTAATGAAAATTGTCTTACATCAGGGGGAGCATCTAATGGTTTGTTGAACTATTTTCCTTCACCGAGGTTACTTTTTCCCATAGGTTTTTGTTACTCGGCAAGGTTTTTAATGAGACAACAACAAACACCGGGAATGTAATTTCCCAACTAAGGCTATTGTCTTTCCCACGAGTATTTCCTGCCTTAAGAGTTGTGAAGAAACTAGTCAACTTCAACGGAGAAAAGTGATCATCTGCAACGGATCACCTTTACTTGCATCTTTCACGTTGTACTCTTTTCCCTCCATCAAGGTTTTATCCCACTGGGTTTTCCTTGTCAAGGTTTTAGTGAGGCAACATATTGGAGTCCAACTATGTTCTAAGTTTGCTTAATATTGTACTCTTTTTCTTTAGTTCAGGTTTTGTCCCTCTGGGTTTTCCTGACGAAGTTTTAACGAGGCAATTAACTTAGACTCGTCGATCTTTGAACATCGTATTGCATGTGATGAACTACATGTAAAGTACGAGACAACATGTGAAGTACTACATGTGAAGAGATGTACCAAGGTTTTATCCCACTAGGTTTTTCCTTGTCAAAGTTTTAGTAAGGAAATTGATTTCGGCACAAGTCATCAAGGAGACAACAACATTTTAAGAACTACATTCGAAGCATTATATGTGAAGCACTACATCTGGAGTTCCATTGTTGAACCGCACAAGGGGGAGTGTTATAGGGCCTATGGCTCATGGATGTGCGGTCCATTAGATGACTAGGTTTTCCCTTACATGTATATAAAGAACATTATGTGTATGTAATATATGATGCCTCTTTATCAATAAGAAGTTCTTCTCCTTCTCTAATTGTTACTCCAACATTGTTATACTTTTTATTAAGATTGAGTCTGACTGTCTAGTTGATTCTCTTAAAAGTATATCGGAGTTAGTCCATACAGATTGCTAAGCGAAATATTGGGTGAGGTTGTTGTACCCCCACCTTCTCAATTGGTATCAGAGCAGGCAAACAGGTTAAAGACCTTATAAGTCTGTGTTTGTAAGCGATCTGACTCTATGGACAAAAATGCTATCTCTATAAACGTACCACCAGTCTTCGATGGATCAAATTACTTGTAGTGGAAAACTGCTATACGTTCCTTTCTTCAAGCGCGTGATTTTCAATCTTGGGTTTATGTAGTTAATGGCTATGATGCTCCCGTTGTGACAGTAGGGAATGCGACCGTTCCTAAGGATATTAGTGCATATGACGCTGCTGAGATACTTGTTGTAAAGCAAAACTCCGACGGTTTTAATGCTATCATACATGCCATTACCCAAGATCTTCTGCACCATGTGGCTATGTGCACTCGGTCTAAAGATTCTTGGGATATCTTAGAAACCGTATTCGAAAGAAATACCAGTGAAAAGGAAGCTAGGCTTCAAAACCTAAATTCCGATTGGGAAAACTTTCGTATGGCAGATGAAGATCCATTTGATGAGTTTAATCACAAAGTGTCTGAAATTGTTAATGCATCCTTTGCATTGGGTAAGAATATTCCTGAAAAGGACATTGTGATGAAAATTCTCAGATCGCTGCCATCTAGATACGATTCTAAGAAGCATGCCATCGTTGAGGGAAATAACCTTGATACTCTTTCCAGAAGTACTCTTGTGGGAAAGATTAAATTAATGATCTTGATCAGAATACAGTCAGAACTTCTGCATTCAATGCTGTGTCCATTCCAAGTGAAGCCTCTAGTTTGTCATGGGCTGATGAATGCTTTTCTAATCATGTTGATTCTAATAGATCACTGATGACACAAAAGATCAAGGATATGGTAAAGAAAAGAAAAAGATCCGAGAGATCATCTTCTTTCTTTATTGCTCCCGATGATTCAAGTCAAGACAAATCTCAGTCTCCCAACGTCTTACATATTGCTGTAGTGTGTACGAAAATTTCATCCTTCTCGGCAGAAGTTTCATGTAACTCAAATTCCAGTTTGGAATGTGAATCTGAAACTGGGATCCTAGAATTTCTGGATAAGTTTGAGGAAATTCACCAAGAAAATATTCAACTGAAGGAAGTGTTGAATAAACTTGAATCATCACTATAGGTGAAAACTCTTGAGATTGACTGTCTTAATGATGAATTCACCAGAACCCTTTCTCTAAAAGAAAAGGAGATCAATTCTCTTGAATGTGACCTACAAAGTTTGTCCGGAAGCTCAGACAAAATTTCAGCAATATTATTTGGTCAAAAAGCTTTTGGAAACACAAATGGGTTAGGGTTCAAAAGTAAGACAGTTAGCACAACGAACTCTCTTGTTCCAGCCGGTTTTGGACCATTCAAACTTGCGTGTTGTGAAAAAAAAGAAGGAGTCATCTCTACAAAGCAAACCTTATTTGCTTTGCTCCTTTTGTGGAAGTACAAGTCATGTCCAGAGTAAGTGTTGGAGATTCAAGAGGAACTGTAAAAGAATTACCAAACTTCAAAATGACATGAAAAAGATAAATCTGACTCTGGAGAAGCAGTCAGATACGCTTGGGTACAAGAAGAAATCCAAAAGAATAAGAGGTAAACGAGGTAAGTCCGTTTACTCAACAAACCTTGAAATGTCACCTTGTGACACAAATTGTGAACATTCTGTTCACTCATTTACTATCTAAATCATAGTAATGAAATGTAGCCTTAATTTGGACTTGAAAAATAAGGATTACTTCAAGGTTGTTCAAGTCATGTAAATCTTTTGATTTTTTTCCTGTTCCATATTGAGCAAGTAAATATTTTATTGTTAAGATTGATAATGGATCATAAACCTTGGAGACTTTTTAAGGTCCTTTAGGGTTTTGCTATCCTGGAGTCTATTTATGTTCACTTGTGAACGTCATTGTTCTTTACCCTCCTTCTTCTCTAAAGATACAGTCTCATGGATCCTATAACTAGAGGTACCACGAAAAGAGATGCTGTGGAAGCAATCAATGTGTATCTATGTGAAGGAATTTCTTCCTCAAGGAAAAGGAAGACAAAGAACACGACTGATGATCCAGGTTATTCCTCTAACTGCCTATTGTCTGTTTGTCATTCTGATAATAACTTTAGGTCGATGGTGAAGGATTTCATCAGGAAAAGAAATGATTTAAAATCTCAAATCATTTCATCTATAAGAGATATCTCTCACTAAGAACAAATGTTGTCTCTAACAAAGAACACTCTGCGTGAACAGAAAAGAGAACTTAGTGAGTCAACTGATATTTCTGAAGATTTGGAGGAATTGAATGATCCCATTATCAATGATTTTTTTCAATAATGAGAAGCAATTCTCGGTAGATGCCCTGAGAAAGCTCTACAATGTCTAGTAAATCTTCTTATGAGAATTTTATTCTTGTGTTTTTAAGAAGAATAACTAGAGTTTGGAATAGCCATTATTGTGATTACACATAGCTATGGCCAACGTTTTCAACTTCATTGTTTTTAGATTTATTTGTTTAAATTCTAAAGTTTGTTTGGAAGATGATTTTTGCAGTATTAATCTTTATGATTTTATATATTGCAATTCGTTATGGGATATGTGTGTTTGCGTCCGTGAACTATGATTGTCCCATACGTTGTCAAAAGTTAAGTCTTTCGTACGTCGATATGCAAGTATTGATAAAAGAATGAATGAACTTTTGACAAAAACAAAAGATAAGCCTTTTATGTCATTATGCAAATATTGATGGAAGAGAGGATGAGCTTTTGTTTACAAAGATTAAGTCTATTGTATGTCATTGTGCAAATAGTGATGAAAGATAGAATGAATCTTTGTTTATTCCGCAGTATTGATCTTCCCTGATCCATATCGTTTATGTATATACTGTACGGCTCCGTAAGTTTTCTTATGTTGAGCATTTTCCAATTGGATTAATCATGGGTTCACTTGTGGTTAATTAAATTGAGTATTTTGGATAAAAATTCATATTCTTATGTGATTTTTTGTTGTCCAAATAAATCCTTCTTTTCTCGTGAAAGTAAGGCCGCTCTTGTTGTTCTTTAAGGAATGACATTTTATGGGGGAGAGTTCTTAATTAAACTTGTGCTTTATTGCCAAATCTTTGTGGGGAGTGCGGTTGTGGAATATTATAGGGGTTATCTTGTATCTTTATAAACTCCTTGATGAATGCATGTAGTTTCGGCTATATGATTGCATCTAAAAAGTTGATATGTTCTTTCTTTTGGTCATGAAATGTCTCTATGGAAATTTCATTAGGATCCCACTAGTTTTCGTACCTTTGCCAATTTTATTGACAAAAAGGGGGAGAATTAATGTGTAGTTCACACTACAAATACATATGGTTTTTGGATCATTATGTAAGGGGGAGTGGTTTCCATGTGAGATGGAGTATTGACTAAGGGGGAGTGATACATATCACCATAGTATTGTTGTCGGAGTTGTGATACAATTCAACTTTGATGTTGTGTAATAATACTATGACATTGTGTAACAATGATCGAGAGCTTTTGTTTTCTCATTGTTATGGCTACGGATTTTCAACAACGATTATGTTGAACTTACAACCTTTGGAATCATTGGAGTACTTGGAAGTGACGAAGATTTCAAGTAATGTTGAAGAACCAAGGAGATCATGCATGTGGAAGAGAAGCTGCAAAGTTTATTTTTTGTATTCCATATGTATTGATAGTTTTGTCACTAAAATTGACAAAGGGGGAGATTGTTAGAGCACTGCTCTGTCGAACTCGTAAGCGTTGCTATCTCAAGCTTGTTGTCAAGTTTAGTTGCCAAAACTATAAGTCTTGATTTCTAGTTTACTTGTAGCTAAGTCTCGGACTATGATAGAAAAGTGTAGTTGAGCTCTAGAGTCCACGACGTTCATCATACAAATACGAAGAACTACTCAAGGAACTGGTGGAACTTCATCGACTAAAAGGTATATGGAGACTTGAACTTATCTATCACTCAAAAAATCTATCTACTCTATCTACTATCTTGAGACAAAAGTCGTATTGTTATATAGACTTCGATTATAAAAATTTGCTATTTCGAGCCGAGTTTATCTCGCTTATATTTTTATCGAAATATGTGTTGGTAAGCTTTCGCTTTGGCCAAGTTCATCTTTACAAGTGGCGAAAGTCATGTTGATTATTTCAATATCTTTAAAATCGCTTTGA
This sequence comes from Papaver atlanticum, assembly GCA_023531105.1. NCBI lineage: Eukaryota > Viridiplantae > Streptophyta > Magnoliopsida > Ranunculales > Papaveraceae > Papaver > Papaver atlanticum. Next base: position 2,037,046 of record JAJJMB010009088.1, on the reverse strand, counting down.
TGAAAAATAGTGTGTGAATAACCTCTATTTAACATCCTCTAAGAATGTTTCAATGATTGAAATAAAGAGTTTAAAACATGTAACCATCTTTGGATATAAGCATATAATGTGTTCGCGCATTAGTGTATAAGTCCAAAACCGGGAACCAAATGTATGCATACTTGTGTGTGTGTACTAAATGGTTGATGGAGACTGGGTAAGTATGTGTACCCGTACGCATACTGGCGGAAGTTCACGTCCGTGAATTTATGCTGAGTTTGGAAATCAAAAACCAACTCAATCCGGTTACCTAAGTATGCGTACCAGTACGCATACAGGCGGAAAGTTCACGTCTGTGAATTTCTTCTGAGTTTGGAAACCAAAACAAACTTAAATCCGATTACTTAAGTACGCATACACGTATGCATACTTAAGTGTGTTACTTTCTAAAATTGGTTTATTCTTGAACTTAAATATATATAAACTAAGGAATGCATATTTGCAAACCGTGGCTATAAGGTTCATGAATCGATTCGAGTGAATCAAAACAAATTTTGCTTCGACTGTGTTTTGTATATATCTATAAGATCTAAGCAATTAAACAACTCTTGAACTAGTTCATTTGAGTCATTTGGACTAGTTATGGTAAAGATGAATAACGTTGATATGAAAGTGCTCATATGGCTAACCATTTGGTTAACTACTATTGAACAAACTAAGTGTACACGTTTAGGTATGGTTACTCAAACCTAAATGGCGTATATTTCATTTGTGTATAACAAGCTAAGTTCGATCTAACGGTTGAAAGATATTAGATTGAATCTAATAAGGTTTTCATCTAACTGTGAACATTGAATGCTTTGTTACCAAGGTAACTTAGATTGTCAACCCTGATTTGAAGACTATATAAAGGAGAACTCTAGCAACTGGGAAACCTAATCCCCACACTTCCTGTGTGATGCTAGTTGTTTAAGCCAGAGTCGATTCTCCTTTAACCTTAGGTTTCTACTGAGACCCTGTAATTTAACGACTTGAAGACTTCATTGGGATTGTGAAGCCAGACCCAACTATTTTCTCTGTAGTTGCGTGATCAGATCTTGCTATTTCTATAGTGATTGAGTACAATCGTAAGATTGGCTTGAGATTAATTTCTCCGATCGGCAAGAGAGAAAAGTAGTCACAAACATCTTCGTCTCATCGTTTTTGATTCCACAATATCTTGTTTCGCTAGTCGATTTAGATTATTGTGAGATGATTGATAATTATAGGATGTTCTTCTAGAATATAAGTCCGGGTTATCGATTGGTTCCTGTTCACCTTGATTTATCAAAAGACGGAACAAAAACTTATAGGTATTTCTGTGGGAGACAGATTTATCTATTCTTGTAGACTTTTCTGTGTGATGCAGATTTGTTTATTAAAGTCTTCGACTTTGGGTCGTAGCAACTCTTAGTTGTGGGTGAGATCAATTAAGGGAATTAAGTGCGTAGTATCCTGCTTGGATTAGAGACGTAAGGAGCGCAACTGTACCTTAGATCAATGTGAGATTGATTGGGGTTCAACTACAGTCCATACCGAAGTTAGTTTGTAGTAGGCTAGTGTATGTAGCGGCTTAATACAGTGTGTGTTCAATCTGGACTAAGTCCCGGGGGTTTTCTGCATTTACGGTTTTCTCGTTAACAAAACTTCTGGTGTTTATGTTATTTCTTTTCTGCTTTATATTTTGTTATATAATTAAAATATCACAGGTTATGCGTTTAATTGATCAATTGGTAAATCCAACCTTTGGTTGTTGATTGAAATTGATTGATACTTGAACATTGGTCTTTGGTACCGTTCAAGTTAATTTCTCTTGTATTCAATTAGACTCGAAGATTTCTATTTGCTTGAGTAAGTATTGAATCGAGAAATTGAGATATAACTCTTTGATATACTTTTTATTAAGATTGAGTCTGACTGTCTAGATGATTCTCTTAAAAGTATATTGGAGTTAGTCCATATAGATTGCTAAGAGAAATATTGTGTTAGAGCATAGCTCGGTTGAACCCACCAAGCATTGGTATGTCAAGTTTGGTTGTCATATTTTAGTGAATCAAAACTCATTTAAAGAGTCGCTTGATTATTTACTAGAGTCAACTTCGTATAGGTTAGCTAGAAAGTTACAAGGATATGAGACTTACAAGTATTACGTGAAGACTTGAAGAATGCGAAGAAGTAAGGAGCTACAACGACAACATCATCCTTCCACTTGAGGTTAGTAATATTTGACTTGAACTGTTTCATTCCTAACGTATCCTTCAAGTCGTGCATATTGAAAACATAACTGCGAAGCTGTGAATGATTATACTCTAGTTAGACATAGCATTAAGGAATTACAATATGAAGCATAACGTTTATCTTTTGAACTTCGTATATAAGACATCGACATAATCATATGAATGCTATTGTGATTATGTATGGGTATGGGTGAAGATTTCGTCATAGGAAACAATGTTTTTACATTCGTTTAAAGGAAGTACAATTCATAAATTTGTTTTATGAATCGAAAGGGAAATCGCTAGGCTTATTGGTATTGTTATTCATTGCAAATATTTGGATTACCAATATGTGTGTTTAGTATAACCGCTCATAACTTGTTATGTATCTTGGTAAAATTATTCACAAGGCCTGACCTTTGTATTGGTATGACTTTTATTAGTGAAACCGATCTTAAGTAATCACCTGAGATGGTATGATCGTTTTGTTGTAATTGGTATGACCAACTCTAGACATTGGGGAACCGATCCTAGTAAGAGGTGCAACCTATCACAAGCAAAGGGGAATCGATCCTTTTAAGAGGTGCAACAGGTTTTTAGTTATTGGGGAACCGATCCTATGAACATGTGCAACAAATACAAGTTAGATACCATATATATATGGGAACCGATCCTAGTACCTAGTCAACCAAGTTTTGGTAACAAGCATGACTAATTCTAGTACCCATATGGAGGTAGAACCAAAACTTGTTTTGGTAGAACCGTGAAACCCATGATTGGTGATTTGATAGGATAATCAATCACATAGTTCTTGGAAGTCAGATGAACCAATTCTAAACTAGTTTGGAAGTGTGGCAAATCGGTTCCAAGATAGTAAATATGAAAAAGGATTTACCAAGTAAAAGATGTCGACATACTTTGAACACGTGCAGTAATTCTTACCTTTTATTATTCAAAGATATTCCTTTATAGCTAAAGGAGAATCCCGGATCGAAATAAATTGAGAATCTTTTAATTAAGGTTTTTAGTTTTATATGCTTTTAATTTCCAGCAATTAAAATGCATATCTTTAGAAAATAAAAATTAGTAATGTGCATTTACTAGTTTGAGATTTTCTACTGAGATTTCGGTCAATATTTGGACCGTGCATTTCCAAGAATTATGAAAACCGTTTTTTCCCTTATTGCATATCTTTGGGAATATTCGGTTTTGGAAATTCCTTGGTGTCCAAACTTCCTTGGTCTATAAATATTGAAGTTTTAATTTCAAGCAAACTAATCCTCAGAGCCAGCAAAACTACCTAGTTATGTTGTTACTGGTTGAGCCATCTATTCGGAGAGGAAAATACCCTAATTAGGAGAATCTCTTACGACCTCTCGTTTTAAAGACTTCTTTGGGATTGGAAAGATCTACGAGTACCGTTGGTGGGAAACTAGATAATTGCAGTTTATCATTAGTTTTCGATTGATTTGATTGACTAACGGTAGTTCAACTTTGATTGCACCTAGTTTGTTTATGCTTGCGAATCTTCTCTTCTGATATAAGATTCACTCAAACTAGATCAAGGTTTCGACGAGAGATCTTTAGAATGTTTGTAGATCTAAAGACGTCTTGTGATAATCCATTGTTAACATACTCCGCTCTATGTGTGATTGGTCACAAGAGATTCAAGTTGATTGTTTGCAGGTGTTTATTGAAGATCTAAGAAGATTTGAAGACGAAGAAGATTTCTGATTTGGGTTCATAATCTTTGGTGTGCACAAAACTTGATCGGCTGGGGATCCAACTATAATCGGTTTATCTTTGCGGTAGATTGGATTGATTAGTTGAGTAGATCGGCATCAATACAATTCTTTGTGATTCGAAGTATTGATTGCAAAATCTTGACAATTACTTTGGTAGTTGTTATTGGAAAGATCTAAGGACCTGACAAAGGAGTTTATTGGGAAGAGCCTTTTGTCAAACTCATATCACTTGATTTAAAAGAGTTGTTGCCGAACAGATTTGTTGTTCCTTTACTGTTTGGAATACGAACCAAAGGAATTGTTCCAAGTGCGTGACTTACTGCAAGTTGGAGGCGCAGGGATAAAGACGGAACTAGGTGAACTATAGGTTTAGTTGCTTGGTCTCAACTATACGAAGTTGGTTTATATTTTTTAATAGCGGCTTAATCTTGAGAGTATTCAATTCTTGACAAGGTCCCGGGGTTTTTCTGCATTTGCGGTTTCCTCGTTAACAAAATCTTGATGTGTCTTTTACTTTTCTATTTCCGCAATTATAATTGTTTTTATTATAATTAAAAGTAAAATACACAAACGTTAATTCCTATTTACTTGATAGCAATCTTATTGTGTTTGGTTAAGTCCGAACCTATTATCAAGTAAACATACTTCGTTGTTGTATTGTCTCGATCTTGTATCCATAGTCAATCACACAAGTTATCTTGTTGTTGTATTGTCTCGATCTCGTATCCATAGACGATCACACGAAGTGTGAACCGATTAGTTGTATTGTCTCGACTCAGCCCATAGACAATCACTTTCGGAGAAAGGACTTATAGGTGGAAAAGTTTTAGATTGAGGTATATTTGGGTACCCTCGTCTTTTCAATTGGTATCAGAGCAGGCAAACACGAAAAGATCTAACAATATGTGTTTGATGCGATCCAACCTATAAGACATGAGTCAAAGTAAAGTTAAGCGAGAGCGAAAACTAAAGAAAGACTCAGTTAACGTATCACAAGACATTGGAAGTTTTGATTTTAAGAAATGTTTAAAAGGGGCTTCTTCATCAAGTTCTACTTGCTCTTCTGAGAATAAGTATGAAGGTTCTCCAGACGAGATTAAGTTAAGCCCTGTATTCGCAATCAATGATTCAGACTCTGAAAAATCTCTTTTTGATGACGAGAATTTTTTGAGTTTTATGCTTGAGATTTCTGATGAAAGATCAAGTGTAAAAACATCTGAACTAAAGGAATTGAGCAAACAATTTCTTATTTGTTATAATGAACTTCTTTCAGCACTTAAAGAGAACGAGATTTAACTTTAAAGTTTGATAATATCGATGAAGAGCATAACTTGCTGAAAGAAAAATTCTCACAAAAAATACAGAGTCTTAAAGACAAAGTATGTGCTAGTCTTTCTCAAACAGAATTATTCAAGAAAGATCGTGATGCGGCTCTTGAAAGAGTACATTTGTTGGAAGAGAAACTTGTTGAATCTGATGCAAGGATTAACTCTCAACAAAAGAATTTTGAAGAGAAAGAAGGTGAATATCCTTCACAAAAAAAAGCCTTAAGGCTGATCTAGCTAGTGCTCTTGATAAAATCAAGTTGTTGGAAGAATAAAATTTGGACCTTAAAAAGTTCAATGCTAGCTCAAACAATTTAACCTCAATGTTAGAAGCAAATAGAAATCATCGTGATACACGAGGATTGGGCTATAAGGGAATAAATGCTTCAAATATTAGCAAAGAGGTTAAATTTCTTAAAGCTTAAAATTCTTCTAAACCAGAGGCTTCCACTGATGTAAAAAATGCTCGTATTTCTTGTAAAGAAGTAAAACCAGTCAAGCCTAAGAATCATGTTCAACCATACTCCTCAAGTACGACAACCAACGGAGGCACTTCTGCTAATGTTAAGATAGCAACAATGTTGAACAGAGATAAGAAGAAGAAGAAGAAGAAGAAGAAGAAGAAGAAAAAGAAAAAGAAAAATCATCGAGCTCCAAGGCAAGTGGATCCAAAAAAAGGTAACATTAAAACTCATACTCCTTATGTTACTAAGCATTATTATTATTGTGGTAATAAAGGGCACTTTAAATGGGGATGCAAAGTTCGTAAGATGGAAGATGCAATTTCTTTTGTATCAAATGAATTTGGTAAGTTTTCTCCCCGAAAGAACTCAGATTACTACTGTCCTAAGTTTAGGCAAAAGAATTATTATAATGATGGTTCAAATTTTGCCTATCGCTCGACAAGGTCATCTCATAAAAGACCCGAATATAGAAAAAGAGATGACTTTGTAAATACAAAGACAAGATCTAATGTTCCAAATTGGAGAAAGGTTGTTTCGCAAAATATCCAAAAGGACAATGATCCTAATGGTATGAATGAGAAAGCTTCTCCTGCGAAACCTAACTCTAAATGGGTCCCAAAGTCCTCCATAGCCAAGAAGGGACCAAAAATTAGTCACAAGAATGACTCTCAGCTGTTAATTGTTGGTGACAATAATTATAAGAGTTTTCTTGAAAGATTAAAGAAAGACATCATGTCTGAAATATCTTGTACTAGTAAACGTTGCGATAATGACACTCTTCATCACAAGTAAAAAAAGAAAAACAAGAGATGGAACAAGAGAAAACAAATCAATCTAGAGGTCAAGAGTGATTCTGTCTTAGTCCCTAGTGACAAAGAAGACAAGGCTTAAATAAACACAGCCTAGTTGTGTTAGAATGTGCATGCTCACCTTGGTGCTCAATCCTTTGAAAGGTGAGGAAACACTTGAAAAATAAGCACATGATCTCTCGGTTATTATATGACTAATTAACATCTTTAGGGAGATTTATTTTCTTCCATACTCATACTTTCTCTATCTATATTTGAGCTTTTGATAGAAACGGTAATTTTGAGTTTATAATGTTGATATCTACTGATCATATATGTGTATATCTTGTTTTTACAGTAAAAATGAGCCAAAAATCGCTGAATTTGGACATCGTATGCAAAAGTTATGTCAAAAACAGTTTAGTTTCACAAGTAACTCTTGTAACCGATCCTAGTGATAGGTCCATATGAAGGAGTGTAAAACTGTTTCACCCATAACTTCTTCGTCCGAACTCGGAATGACCTCATTCTTTTTGCGTTGGTTTCGCAATTCAATTCCCTACAAGATAGGGGTAATTGAAATACTTGATTCTTTGTTGAATATTTATGGTGTATTGCGTTTGTGTTATGGGATGTTTGATTTCGGTTTTCATAACCTTAATATTCGATCTCATATTGTGTGAACCCTTATGGTTTTGGTGACATTTTGATTTAGATGGATTGAGTTATAGCCCATGTTGGTAGGCTTTATCAAAGGATCATAAGGGGTTTCGATTGAAACAAAAATGTGAAAAAGTCACAATATGTTGAATCGTTTGGTTTAGCATAAAAGCATATGTGTTTCGGGGTTTTCAACTTTTGCATTGCAATAGTTAAAACCGGTTTTCAACATTTCTCTGTTAAAGGTTGGTCCTTGTTGTTGTTCTTTTGTCTTGTGAGAGGATGACAACACAACGGGGGAGAGTTCTATCTTGATATGGCGCTTAATGATATATCTTTAGGGGAGAAGAGGATGCGAAATTTGAGGTAACGAATTTGTTAGTTAATCATTTTCTTGTTTAAGAAAAGCCTGATTTTATTGCATATATTTATTGCTTTTGCTTAACAAAATTTCGGTACAATTGATGTTTATTCCATTATTTGTGTATGGATGTGTGTGTGATTCAATTGCTTCTGGTTAAGAAAAACTATTGTTATCTTGCTTTATTGTTTGGTATCAATTGTTTAGGCTTACAAAATTTCGGTGCAATTGCGATACTATAATGTCTATGTTTGTTTCAATTGCTTCCGGTTGAGGTAAATAATTATGCAAGTTGATTTATTTGGTTTGTATGAATTGTTTATGGCTTAACGAAAAAGGTTTTTGGGATGAATTGTTTAGTCCAATTCGATTCCGGATAAGAGAAACTAAGTTAATTCTGATCTTAGTTAGACTTATCAAAGTGGAGATTTCGGTTATTCAAGTCTAATCGAATGCCTTAACAAGAAATGCTAGTTAACTAACCTAGTACTTGTCTTGTTTAAAAGTGAAAGGTCTAAGTTATTGATGAGAATAACTAGAACCTGATGAGAAAAATAAAGTTAATTATTATCTTTATTTTGGTTTTATCGAACAAGCGATTGTATTTGTACAATCGGTTTAGCAAAGGAACTAAGGTGCTTAGTCGATTTTTGGTTTGCTAAACTATTAGGTAAAATTGCTTCGGGCAATTGTTTCCTTGGTAACATATCAAAACAAAATTACTTTGTAGTTTCGGATTTTATATTGGTTATCAAAATTGGTGTGTGGAACCCTCGTGCTTAACTCTTATAGGTTGCAAGTCTTTTGAGATTTGTAAGATCCTTTTGGTTTGTCTTTTATTTTCTCGTACCTTTGTCATTTTGTGACAAAAAAGGGGAGAAATATATGGAGTAAACAAGTGATTTGGTATCACTAAGGGAAAGGACAATGGTACTTAAACGTTATATCTAACGAAAGAGTAAAGCATAGACTAAGGGGGAGTAACATATCATATGATGATGGGAATAACAAAGATGTGCGGATTGAAAATCTACCTATCTTACCTTTAGGAGGAGTATTAGATTTGTTATTATAATGTCAACAACGGCATTTATGGATTGGATGTATGCAGGTTATTGTGCCGTTGAATTCGGGAATCCAGCGTATGTGTAATGAATTCCTGTAATTTGTTTATCCATATGATGTAAGAGTTTTGTCACTAAAATTGATAAAGGGGGAGATTGTTAGAGCATAGCTCGGTTGAACCCACCAAGCGTTGGTATGTCAAGTTTGGTTGTCATATTTTAGTGAATCAAAACTCATTTAAAGACTCTCTTGATTATTTACTAGAGTCAACTTCGTATAGGTTAGCTAGAAAGTTACTAGGATATGAAACTTACAAGTAGTACGTGAAGACTTGAAGAATGTGAAGAAGTAAGGAGCTACAACGAAAACATCATCCTTCCACTTGAGGTTAGTAATATTTGACTTGAACTGTTTCATTCCTAACATATCTTTCAAGTCGTGCATATTGAAAACATAACTGCGAAGCTGTGAATGATTATACTCTAGTTAGACATAGTATTAAGGAATTACAATATGAAACATAACGTCTATCTTTTGAACTTCGTATATAAGACATCGACATAATCGTATGAATGCTGTTGTGATTATATATGGGTATGGGTGAAGATTTCGTCAGAGGAAACAATGTTTTTACATTCGTTTAATGGAAGTACAATTCATAAAATTATTTTATGAATCGAAAGGGAAATCGCTAGGCTTATTGGTATTGTTATTCATTGCAAATCTTTTGATTACCAATATGTGTGTTTAGTATAACCGCTCATAACTTGTTTATGTATCTTATTAAAACTATTCACAAGGCCTGACTTTTGTATTGGTATGACTTTTATTAGTGAAATCGATCTTAAGTAATCACCTGAGATAGCATGATCGATTTGTTGTAATTGGTATGACCAACTCTAGACATTGGGGAACCGATCCTAGTAAGAGGTGTAACCGATCACAAGCAAAGGGGAATCGATCCTTGTAAGAGGTGTAACAAGTTTGTAGTTATTGGGGAACCGATCCTATGAACATGTGCAACAAATACAAGTTAGATACCATATATATGTGGGAACCGATCCTAGTACCTAGTCAACCAAGTTTTGGTAACTAGCGTGACTAATTCTAGTACCCATATGGAGGTAGAACCGAAACTTGTTTTGGTAGAACCGTGAAGCCATTGATTGGTGATTTTATAGGATAATCAATCACACAGTTCTTAGAAGTCAGATGAACCAATTCTAAACTCGTTTGGAAGTGTGGCAAATCGGTTCCAAGATGGTAAATATGAAAAAGGATTTACCAAGTAAAAGATGTTGACATACTTTGAACACGTGCAGTAATTCTTACCTTTTATTGTTCAAAGATATTCCTTAATAGCTAAAGGAGAATCCCCGATCGAAATAAATTGAGAATCTTTTAATTAGGTTTTTAGTTTTATATGCTTTTAATTTCCAGCAATTAAAATGCATATCTTTAGAATATAAAAATTAGTAATGTGCATTTACTAGTTGGAGATTTTCTACTGAGATTTCGGTCAATATTTGGACAGTGCATTTCCAGGAATTATGAAAACCGTTTTTGCCCTTATTGCATATCTTTGAGAATATTCGGTTTTGGAAATTCTTTGGTGTCCAAACTTCCTTGGTCTATAAATATTGAAGTTTGCATTTCAAGCAAACTAATCCTCAGAGCCAGCAAAACTACCTAGTTGTGTTTTTACTGGTGGAGCCGTCTATTCGGAGAGGAAAGTACCCTAATTAGGCGAAATCTCTTATGACCGCTCGTTTTAAAGACTTCTTTGGGATTGGGAAGCTCTACGAGTACCGTTGGTGGGAAACTAGATAAGTGAAGCTTATCATTAGTTTTTGATTGATTTGATTGACTACCGGTAGTTGAACTTTGACTGCACCTAGTTTGTTTATGCTTGAGAATCTTCTCTTCTGATATAAGATTAACTCAAACTAGATCGAAGTTTCGACGGGAGATCTTTAGACTAGATCTAAAGACGTCTTGTAATAATCCATTGTTAACAGACTCCGTTTTGTGTGTGATTGATCACAAGAGATTCAAGTTGATTGTGCGCAGGTGTTTATTGAAGATCTAGGAAGATTTGAAGACGAAGAAGATTTCTAATTTGGGTTCATAATCTTTGGTGTTCACAAAACTTGATCGGCTGGGGATCCAACTATAATCGGTTTATCTTTGTGATAGATTGGATTGATTAGTTGAGTAGATCGGCATCAATACAATTCTTTGTGATTCGAAGTATTGATTGCAAAATCTTGACAATTACTTTGGTAGTTGTTATTGGATAGATCTAAGGACCTGACAAAGGAGTTTATTGGGATAAACGGAAGAGCCTTTTGTCAAACTCATATCACTTGATTGAAAAGAGTTGTTACCGAACAGATTTGTTGTTCCTTTATTGTTTGGTATACGAACCAAAGGAATTGTTCCAAGTGCGTGACTTATTAACAAGTTGGAGGAGCAGGGATACAGACGGAACTAGGTGAACCATAGGTTTAGTTGCTTGGTCTCAACTACACGAAGTTGGTTTAGATTTTGTATAGCGGCTTAATCTTGGGAGTATTCAATTCTGGACAAGGTCCCGGGGTTTTTCTGCATTTGCGGTTTCCTCGTTAACAAAATCTTGCTGTGTCTTTTACTTTTCTGTTTCCGCAATTATAATTGTTTTTATTATAATTAGAAGTAAAATACACAAACGTTAATTCCTATTTACTTGATAGCAATCTTATTGTGTTTGGTTAAGTCTGAACCTATTATCAAGTAAACATACTTCGTTGTTGTATTGTCTCGATCTTGTATCCATAGTCAATCACAGAAGTTATCTTGTTGTCGTATTGTCTCGATCTCGTATCCATAGACGATCACACGAAGTGTGAACCGATTAGTTGTATTGTCTCGACTCAGTCCATAGACAATCACTTTCGGAGAAAGGACTTATAGGTGGAAAAGTTTTAGATTGAGGTATATTTTGGTACCCTCGTCTTTTCATATTAGGTGAGGTTATTGTACCCCCACTTTCTCAAATACCTTTTAGAATTAAATCCAAGGTATTTTGAAGTCGGTCAAACTAAAAGTTTTCCAATCCTCAGTTTACACTTTCTTTGAACATGTCCTTTAGTGTTGCAATAGAAGCACACTCTCTGAGTTTCAATGAAATCAGAACGGGTAGTCTTGACAATTTCGTTTTGTAAAAAGCTTTTCCTCCTTGAAGACACAGTTTTATCTTGGTCAGAGAATATCAACTGATCGTCTCTTATAAAAGTAGTACTTTGATTATTAGTTTCTGACTGCGATTTTGTTAGAATATCTTGAACAAAATTTGTTCTTGTTTTTTCTAGTTCATCGCCTTGTACGGAAACTGTCATCATGTTAGTTTCTTAGGATTCACTATCGCAACATAGAGCAGTATTCTTATTCGTTGGTTGAGCGATCTCCAAGGCATCATCTACAAGAGACATCCTTGTTTTGGAATTGTATTTAGAAATAATATTAACTCTGTGTCGCAGCCGACAAAGCTCAAAATTCTGAAATTCTATACGCTTGAAAATTTCAGAGCTTTCCTTAGCTGCTTCCCGTTCTACTTCTGTAAAACCATGTAGTTTTATTAATATGATTTTCGCGCCTAAAACCCATCCATAATATTTTATTCGATTTTTTTAAATCCAAAACTCAATTCGTAAAGAATAAATACTTAATTTTGAATCTATTTATGGTTGCTTAAATAAAATAAAATAATAAAAAATGATTTATTATTGTATAGGATGAGCCTAGCAATTTAACAAAATTTAATTGTGCAATATGGAGTGTGTATATATATATATTTTTACTAAATTCTGTACCACTATCAATATCCATTAATAAATTGCATGAGTGTGGTGTATATAGCTAATTAGTGGGTGTGTTTATTAAATAGTGCATCCCTTATCACTATGGAGTTGTTAATTAAAAGTAGAATTAGGCTTGCAAAATATTTACGTATGAAACAAAATTGAATTTATTGATTTGACTATTTCTCTCTCTCACTTTTTATCTTTACTTTATCAAGTTTTTCACCTAAGAGCAAAAAAGCAAACCCTAGCTGTCACTTTCAATTGCCTCTTTCTCTCTTTTATATTTTTCTTTCCCAACACAAAACAAAACCTACCCATCACTTTCATCTTTCTCTCTCTTTCTCCTTCTCTTTGACTATTTGTTTTAAAACAATGAAAGAAAATAAATCCCTTTTCATTAGTTATTCTCCTTCTATAAAGAAAAGCGTTAGATTTACTATTCTTGTAAAAAGGTGTTTGTACTTGCAACAAGATTTGTGGATTGCTATTTGACGTAGGGAGTTTCTACCTAATATCAAACCAAAACCTATTTTAGAATTAAAATCACATTGATTTATTTATTTTAATCTATACTAATAATCATGATTTTTGTTTTAAATTTATTATGTTGTTTTGTATGAATTTATTTATTTATGAAACTTTATATATCATTTACTAATGATTATTCATTTCTTTACTATTCTAGTTTTTTATTTTAACATTCGATATAGGAAGTATTGTGTTTCTCTATTATTATAAAAATTATATTAATGCATAATTATTGAGTTAGGGTTTTGTGAAAGTCACTTTGGTGCATTATATTAGTGAATGGAATTGAATTTAGATTTGAGAAAGTGAGTTTAATGCATTAGTGAATGAATTTTACTTCAATTAATTCTTGGGAATCTTTTTTTTTTTTGCTATAAAAAAATGTTTTATTGCTGAATAGAACGATTACACTTCAGAGTTGAGAAAGTATGGAATAATTTCCATCCATTCCCCTGAGATTCTAGATCTTTTACTAAACTTGGTATCCTGATCGGCCAACATTATATGGTTCCTACGTAAAAATTCAAATCTAACGAAATCAAAAGAATAATAAATAGCTTTACAGTCATCTAAGACTGAGCTGTTGTACCAATGTAATTGATTATTATTTAATCTAACATAATCAATGAATGACTTAGCGTCACTAATGAAGCAAACTCGCTCCCTTCCTTTTTCCTTTGCCCACTCTACAACATTCAATAAGGCAAGGCTTTCAGCTTCCTCTACATTCCTTACTGTGTCTGGCTTGATCTTGCACCCAATGATGGTACCTGCAGTGTCATACATTGTCAATCCCATTCCAGACATATTAATATTCTTATCAAATGTTGTGTTAGAGCACTGCTCGGTCAAACTCGCAAGCGTTGCTATCTCAAGCTTGTTTGTCAAGTTTAGTTTCCAAAACTATAAGTCTTGATTTCTAGTCTACTTATAGCTAAGTCTCGGACTAGGATAGAAAGTGTAGTTGAGCTCTAGACTCCACGACGTTAATCATACAAAGATGAAGAACTACTTAAGGAACTGGTGGAACTTCATCGACTAAAAGGTATGTGGAGACTTGAACTTATCTCCAGTTTATCTCCTATCTTGAGACAAAAGTCGTATTGCTATATAGACTTCGATTATACACATTTGCTATTTCGAGCCGAGTTTATCTCGCTTATCTTTTTCTCGAAATATGTGTTGGTAAGCTTTCGCTTTGGCCAAGTTCATCTTTACAAGTGACGAAAGTCATGTTAATTATTTCAATATCTTGAAAATCGCTTTGATGAAAAATAGTGTATGAATAACCTCTATTTAACACCCTCTAAGAATGTTTCAATGATTGAAATGAGAGTTTAGAATATATAACCTTGAATGGATATAAACATTGTATGTGAACGCATACGTGTGTAAGTCCAAAATCCTTGAACCAAAGTATGTGTACTTTGCTGCTCAGGATAACCGGAACTAAAGTCCGCGTACCTGTACGCATACTGCTGGAAGTTTACGTCCCGTAAATTTCTGCTGGAGTTTGTGAACTGAACAAAAACTCAATCTGGGTACTTAAGTATACGTACCGGTATGCATACTTGAGTGGGTTATTTTCTAAAAACGGTTTATTCGTGAACTTAAACTTATATAAACTAAGGAATGCATATTTGAAAACCATGCATATAAAGTTCATGAATCAATTCGAGTGAATCAAAATCGTTTGTGCTTCAATTGTGTCTTGTATACTTCTCTGAGATCTAAGCAATTGAAAAACTCTCTAACTAGTTCTTTTGAGTCATTTGAACTAGTTATGGTGAAGATGAATATGGTTGATATGAAAGTGGTCATATGGCTAACCATTGGTTAACTAATGTTGAACCAACTAGGTGTACACGTTTAGGTACGGTTACACAAACCTAAATGAACGTGCATTTCATTTGTGTATAACAAGCTAAGTTCGATCTAACGGTTGAAAGATATTAGCTTGAATCTAATCAGGTTTTCATCTAACGGTGAATATTGAATGCTTTATTACCAAAGTAACTTAGATTGCAAACCCTGATTTGGAGACTATATAAAGGAGAACTCTAGCAACTGGGAAACCTAATCGCCACACCTCTTGTGTGATACTAGTTGTATAAGCTAGAGTCGATTATCCTTCAATCTTAGGTTTCTATCGAGACCCTCTAGGTTAACGACTTGAAGACTTTATTAGGATTGTGAAGCCAGACCCAACTATTTTCCCTTTAGTTGTGTGATCTGATCTTGCTGTTTCTATCGTGATTGAGTGCAATCGTGAGATTGGCTTGAGATTAATTTCTCCGATAGGTAAGATAGAAAAGTAGTCACAAACATCTTCGTCTCATCGTTTGTGATTCCGCAATATCTTGTTTCGCTAGTTGATTAAGATTATTGTGAGGTGATTGATAATTCTAGGCTGTTCTTCGGGAATATAAGTCTGGGTTATTGATTGGTTCCTGTTCACCTTGATTTATCAAATGACGGAACAAAACTAGTAGGTATTTCTGTGGGAGACAGATCTATATATTCCTGTAAACTTTACTGTGTGATACAGTTTTGTTTATTAAAGTCTTCGACTTTTGGTCGTAGCAACTCTTAGTTGTGGGTGAGATCATCTAAGGGAATCAAGTGCGTAGTATCCTGCTGGGATCAGAGACGTAAAGAGCGCAACTGTACCTTGGATCAGTGTGAGATTGATTGGGTTTTAACTACAGTCCAGACCGAAGTTAGTTTGTAGTATGCTAGTGTCTGTAGCGTCTTAATACAGTGTGTATTCAATCTGGACAAGGTCCTGGGGTTTTTCTTCATTTGTGGTTTCCTCGTTAACAAAACTTCTGGTGTCTGTGTTATTTCTTTTCCGCATTATATTTTGTTTTATAATTGAAATATCACAGGCTGTGCGTTTGCATCGATCAATTGGTAAATCCAACCTTTGGTTGTTGATTGAAATTGATTGATCCTTGAACATTGGTCTTTTGTACCGTTCAAGTTTATTTCTCGTGTATTCAATCAGAATCGCATATTTCTATTTGCTTGAGTTTGGATTGAATTGAGAAATTGAGATATAACTCTTTGATATACTTTTTATTAAGATTGAGTCTGACAGTCTAGTTGATTCTCTTTAAAGTATATTGGAGTTAGTCCATACAGATTGGTAAGCGAAATATTGGGTGAGGTTGTTAGACCCCTACTTTTTCAATTGGTATCAGAGCAGGCAAACATGTTTAAAGACCTCATAAGTATGTGTTTATAGCGATCTGACTCTATGGACAGAAATTTTATCTTCATAAACGTACCACCAGTCTTCGATGACTCAAACTACTCGTGGTGGAAAATTGATATGCGTGCTTTTCTTTAAGCTCATGATTTTCAAACATGGGTACGTGTTATTAATGGCTATTATCCTCCGGTTAATACAGAAGGCGATGTATCTATACCGAAGGATATTGGTAGATATAGTCCAGAAGAAATCCTTGCTGCAAAGCAAAATTCTGATGGCTTAAATGCTATCATACATGCCATTACCCCATATCTTCAACATCGTGTGACTATGTGCATAAAGTCTAAAGATGCCTGGGATATCTTAGAAACCGTATTAGAAGGGAATACCTGTGAAAAAGAAGCTAGGCTTCAAAACCTAAATTATGATTGGGAAAACCTTCGTATGGCAGATGAAGGTTCATTTGATGAATTTAATCACAAAGTGTCTGAAATTGTTAATGCATCTTTTGCATTGGGTAAGACTATTCCTGAAAAGGACATTGTGATGAAGATTCTCAGATCCCTGCCATCTAGATACGATTCTAAAAAGCATGCCATCGTTGAAGGAAATATTCTTGCAACGCTTTCCATAAATACGCCGGTTGGGAAGCTAAAAATCTTTGATCATGGGCATACATCCAAAACTGGAAAGGATGTTGCTTTCAAAGCATAAAAGAACACTAAATTACTTGATAAAAGTAAAAGTGTTTGCATCTCTGAAGATGATCTTTCTGAGGCTGATTCATCAGATTAAGATCTTGACAAGTCAGTCTCGTTGATCAAAAGACAGTTTAGGGTCCTTCTTTTGAAGAGAAGTAAACGGTTCTCCATAGAAAAATCCAAGTCATCAGATAAACCCCATAATCGTGTTCCTATTACAAACAGGGATATCGATAAAACTGATGAGGAGGATATGCCACAGTGCTTTAAGTGTAAAGGTTTTGGTCATTTTGCAAATGAATGTCCAAATCGAAAGAAATACACTGGGAACAAAGGTTTTGCTGCAACTCTTGATGAAATGTCTGACAACTATGATTCTAATGAAGAAGAAAAATCAAGTATTGCCCTTCTTTGTGAAAATATTGATTTTGATAATTGTAGCAATACATACATCAATCTTGATATTCTTTCAGAAGAAAACTCAACCAATATTGAAGAAAAAGTTGACCTTTCCTTTGGAAACTCTCTGTCTAATTTTTCATGTTCTACTATGTGTCTAGCAGCTTGCACATCTCGGATACCTGAATCATATTCCAGGTTGACATGCTCATATTGTTCGCTCAAGGACCATGAACTGTCAAAGTGTTTCAAGTATAAACACAAATTGAGATATGCCAACAAACTTCAACGAAGAGCAAATCGATTAACAAACAAGTTCAAGCTTGTTCAAAAAATCGCTGAGGTATGTAAGATTTTATCTTCGTCAAAGAAGTTAGTTTCCAAGCATATCAAGACCACTAGAGAAAAGAGTATGATCTAAACATTTTGATAGACAGGGTTCAATGAATTCCGTTCAAAGAGGTCATGGTGGACAGATTGTTGTTCACTGCAGCACAAATTGATTGTGTTGTTTGGTGCGTCTTGTCTCATGTGCCTGATCAAAAGAGACAAGATTGTGCACACCTCGGGCTTTAGGAAAAGGATGTTTTTGTTTTCTCTCTTTTCTTAGTTTTGCTTTGTTTTGAAAGCCTGGAATTCATACCGCTTTTCATATCTAATTGATATTGGAAAGGACTTTCCTATTTAATAAATAAAAGAGGGTTAAAATTGACAATTCTGCCTTTTATAGGGTAAGAGTTGTGCGTGCATGAATCCTTTAAGTGTATAAAGGTTCCGTAACCCTATATTCCTTTTTCCTTCCCTGAAACTCTTTTTTTATCTTAAGACTGCTTGTTGAGACTTAAGTTGTGATTTCCTCTCATAAACCCATACGCATATGGATACTCCAAGCATCATGTCTTCTGATGGAAAAGATGTTAATATGATTGTTAATCCATCAATCATGAAGGAAAAAGAAAGATCTCCGTTACCTTCAACTTTGAAAAGAAAAAGAAGGAATGTGAGGAAGCCAAGAGCTGTTCCTTCAAATTCTCATAAGTTTTCTGATGTTCTTGAGGAGTTGAAGGAGGCAAGAAAGGAGATTCAACAAATAAAGGCTTTCGTTATGAGAACTCTTGAAATTCAGAAGGCCCTGGTTCGACATCATCAACCTATAAGGTTTGTTGGAATTGACTCATATCTTCACGAACCGTATGTTCCAATGGTTGTTGATGACAAGGAGTTCGGGGACGATAAAGAATTTTTCAGAGGTCTCAGTGTCTAGGAAAACTTCTTATGAGAATTTTATTCTTGTGTTCTTAAAAAGAATAACTAGAGTTTGGAATAGCCGTTTTGTGATTACACATAGCTATGTCCAACGATTTTCATCTTCAATGTTTTTAGATTTATTTATTTAAATTCTAAAGTTTGTTTGGAAGATGATTTTTCAGTATTAATCTTTAAGGTTTTATATATTGCAATTTGTTATGGGATATGTGTGTTTGCGTCCGTTAACTGTGATTGTCCCATACATTGTCAAAAGTTAAGTCCTTCGTATGTCGATATGCAAATATTGATAAAAGATTGAATGAACTTTTGACAAACAAAAGTTAAGCCTTTATGTCATTATGCAAATATTGACGGAAAAAAGGATGAGCTTTTGTTTACAAAGATTAAGTCTATTGTATGTCATTGTGCAAATAGTGATGGAAGATAGAATGAATCTTTGTATATTCCGCAGTATTGATCTTCCCTGATCCATATTTTTTTATGTATATACTGTGTGGCTCCGTAAGTTCTCTTATGTTGAGCATTTCCAATTGAATTAATCATGGGTTCTCTTGTGGTTAATTTAATTGAGTATTTTGGATACAAATTCATAGTCTTATATGATTTGTTGTTGTCAAAAGAAATCCTTCTTTTCTTGTGAAAGTAAGGTCGCTCTTGTTGTTCTTTCGGGAATGACATTTTATGGGGGAGAGTTCTTAATTAAACTTGTGCTTTATTGCCAAATCTTTGTGGGGAGTGCGGTTGTGGAATATTGTAGGGGTTATCTTGTATCTTTATAAACTCATTGATGAATGCATTTAATTTCGGCTATATGATTGCATCTAAAAAGTTGATATGTGCTTTCTTTTGGTCATGAAATGTCTCTATGGAAATTTCATTAGGATCCCACTAGTTTTCGTACATTTGCCAATTTTATTGCAAAAAGGGGAGAATTAATGTGTAGTTCACACTACAAATACAAATGGTTTTCGGATCATTATGTAAGGTGGAGTGGTTTACATGTGAGATTGAGCATTGAGTAG
>JAJJMB010009088.1:1980886-2017329 GCA_023531105.1 Papaver atlanticum | reverse complement strand
AGGGGGTGATACATATCACCATAGTATTGTTGTCGAAGTTGTGATACAATAAAACTTTGATGTTGTGTAGTAATACTATGACACTGTGTAACAATGATTTAGAGCTTTTGTTTTCTCATTGTTATGGCTACGGATCTTCAACAACGATGATGCTGCATTGAATATCTTTGGAATCATTGGAGTACTTTGAAGTGACGAAGATTTCGAGTAATATTGCAGAACCAAGGAGATCATGCATGTGGAAGAGAAGCTGCAAAGTATATTTATTTTGTATTCCATATGTATTGATAGTTTTGTCACTAAAATTTACAAAGGGGGAGATTGTTAGAGCACTACTCGATCGAACTTGCAAGCGTTGCTATATCAAGCTTGTTTGTCAAGTTTAGTTGCCAAAACTATAAGTCTTGATTTCTAGTCTACTTATAGCTAAGTCTCAGACTAGGATAGAAAGTGTAGTTGAGCTCTAGACTCCACGGCGTTCATCATACAAAGACGAAGAACTACTCAAGGAACTGGTGGAACTTCATCGACTAAAAGGTATGTGGAGACTTGAACTTATCTATCACTCAAAAAGTCTATCTACTCTATCTCCTATTTTGAGACAAAAGTCGTATTGCTATATAGACTTCGATAATACACATTTGCTATTTCGAGCCGAGTTTATCTCGTTTATCTATTTCTTGAAAAATGTATTGGTAATCTTTCGCTTTGGCCAAGTTCATCTTTACAAGTGACGAAAGTCATGTTGATTATTTCAATATCTTGAAAATCGCTTTGATGAAAAATAGTGTATGAATAACCTCTATTTAACATCCTCTAAGAATGTTTCAATGATTGAAATGAGAGTTTAGAATATATAACCTTGAATGGATATAAACATTGTATGTGAACGCATACGTAAGTAAGTCCAAAATCCTTGAACCAAAGTATGCGTACTTTGCTGCTCAGGATAACCGGAACTAAAGTCCGCATACCTGTACGCGTACTGCCGGAAGTTCACGTCCCGTGAATTTCTGCTGGAGTTTGTGAACTGAAAACAAACTTAATCCGGGTACTTAAGTATGCGTACTTGAGTGGGTTATTTTCTAAAATTTGTTTATTCGTGAACTTAAACTTATATAAACTAAGGAATGCATATTTGCAAACCGTGGCTATAAAGTTCATGAATCGATTCGAGTGAATCAAAATCGTTTTTGCTTCTATTGTGTCTTGTATACTTCTATGAGATCTAAGCAATTGAACAACTCTCTAAATAGTTGTTTTGAGTCATTTTAACTAGTTATGGTGAAGATGAATACGGTTTATATGAAAGTGGTCATATGGCTAACCATTGGTTAACTACTGTTGAACCAACTAGGTGTACACGTTTAGGTACGGTTACACAAACCTTAATGAACGTGCATTTCATTTGTGTATAACTAGATAAGTTTGATCTAACGGTTGAAAGATATTAGCTTGAATCTAATCAAGTTTTCATCTAACGGTGAATATTGAATGCTTTGTTACCAAGGTAACTTAGATTGCAAACCCTGATTTGGAGACTATATAAAGGAGAACTCTAGCAACTGGGAAACCTAATCCCCATACCTCCTGTATGATACTAGTTGTATAAGCTTGAGTCGATTCTACTTTAACCTTAGGTTTCTACCGAGACCCTGTAGGTTAACAACTTGAAGAGTTCATTGGGATTGTGAAGCCATACCCAACTATTTTCTCTTTAGTTGCGTGATCTGATCTTGCTGTTTTTATCGTGATTGAGTGCAATCGTAAGATTGGCTTGAGATTAATTTCTCCGATAGGAAAGATAGAAAAGTAGTCACAAACATCTTCGTCTCATTGTTTGTGATTCCGTAATATCTTATTTCACTAGTCGATTAAGATTATTGTGAGGTGATTGATAATTCTAGGCTGTTCTTCGGGAATATAAGTCCGGGTTATCGATTGGTTCCTGTTCACCTTGATTTATCAAAAGACGGAACAAAACTCGTAGGTATTTCTGTGGGAGACAGATCTATCTATTCCTGTAGACTTTTCTGTGTGATACAGATTTTTTTATTAAAGTCTTCGACTTTGGGTCGTAGCAACTCTTAGTTGTGGGTGAGATCAGCTAAGGGAATCAAGTGCGTAGTATCCTACTGGGATTAGAGACGTAAGGAGCGAAACTGTACCTTGGATTAGTGTGAGATTGATTGGGGTTCAACTACAATCCAGACCGAAGTTAGTTTGTAGTAGGCTAGTGTCTGTAGCGGCTTAATACATTGTGTGTTCAATCTGGACTAGGTCCCGGGGTTTTTCTGCATTTGCGGTTTCCTCGTTAACAAAACTTCTGGGTGTCTGTGTTATTTCTTTTCCGCATTATATTTTGTTTTATAATTGAAATATCACAGGTTGTGCGTTTGCATCGATCAATTTGTAAATCCAACCTTTGGTTGTTGATTGAAATTGATTGATCCTTTAACACTGGTCTTTTGTATCGTTCAAGTTTATTTATCTTGTATTCAATCAGACTCGTAGATTTCTATTTATTTGAGTTGGGATTGAATCGAGAAATTGAGATATAACTCTTTGATATACTTTTTATTAAGATTGAGTCTGACTGTCTAGTTGATTCTCTTAAAAGTATATTGGAGTTAGTTCATACAGATTGGTAAGCGAAATATTGGGTGAGGTTGTTAGACCCCCGCTTTTTCATGTTGCCCCACTAAAGATAATAGTACAATTTTTAGGTAAATCATTGGTAACATTTTTCAGATTTCTTTCATCTACAGAGCGTGCAGCAATTGATCCCTGTTCATCCTCATTGTTCAAAAATAATTTTGTATCATTAACTAGTTTCAAAAATAATCTAGTTGAGGAATGGTGGTTTAAAGTTTTTCCTTGAAAGATGTGTGAGCATCTTTCTTTCCAAATGCTCCAGGAAATTGAGAAAACTGCACAAACTTTATCTTTTAGTATAGTGTCTGAAGCCCACTTTATGACCCAGTCTTTAAGACTAGTATTAGAAACACCGTCTTGCTCCGCTAGATCTGCGTAAGAAGTTAAAGATAATACAGACTTTGCAAATGGGCAATGGAGAATTATATGTTCAGGAGTTTCAAGTAATCCTGAATTGCACATACTATATGTGGAATCATGACCATTAGCATACCTAGAAAGAATAGTTTTAGCAGGAAGGATGGTTTCATGACACTTCCAAATAAAAATCTGGACTTTAGGCAAAATGGGAGGACTCCAAAGTGTCTTATAAAAAGGATTACTACTAAGAGTATTATTCATATAAGCAGTTTTACCATGAAAAGACGAGGGTACCCAAATACGCCACAATCTTTAAATTATCCACCTATAAGTCCTCTTACCGAAAGTGATTGTCTATGGAAAAAGTCGAGATAATACGACAAATCGGTATTCACACTTTGTGTGATCGTCTATGGAAACGAGATCGAGACAATGCAACAATCAAAGTGTGATTACTTGATAATAGGTTCGGACTTAACCAAACTCTATAGCATTACTATCAAGTAATACGGAGTTAACATTTGTGTATTTTACTTTTAATTATAATAAACAATTATAATTGCGAAAATATAAAAGTAAAAGACTAAACAAGATTTTGTTAACGAGGAAACCACAAATGCAGAAAACCCCCGGGACCAAGTCCAGAATTGAATACTCTCAGAATTAAGCCGCTATACAAAATATTAAAAAAAAACTTCGTATAGTTGAGACCAAGCAACTAAACCTAGTTCACTTAGTTTCTTCAGTATCCCTGCGCTTCCGACATTCAATAAGTGCACGCACTGGAACAATTCCTTTGGATCGTATTCCAAACAGTAAAGGAACAACAAATCCGTTTGGTAACAACTCTCTTGATTCTTTAAGATAAAGATATCTCAAGTCATATGCAAAGGCTCTTCCGTTTAAACTAATAAACTCCTTTTCCTGGTTAGATAAATCTATCCAACAACTACCGAAGTAGCAGAGTTTAGATTTGCAATCAATCAAATAAAATCCAACAAGAAACTATAAAGCGATGCCGATCTCACGCAACTAATCAATCGAATAAATCTGATTCTAGTTGGATCCCAGCCGATCAAGGTTTGTGCTACACAAAGATATGAGAAACCAATCAGAAATCTTCTTCGTCCAAATCTTCTTTAATCTTCAATTAAACCTGCACAACACCACTTGAATCTCTTGTGATCAATCACGCACAGAACGGAGTCTATTAACAATGGATTATCACAAGATGTCTTTAGATATACAAACAGTTCTAAAGATCCCGTCGACACTTCGATCTAGTTTGAGTGAATCTTATATCAGAAGAGAAGATTATCAAGAATAAGCAAACTAGGTGCAATCAAAGTTCAACAACCGTTAGTCAATCAAATCAATCGAAAACTAATAAACTGCAATTATCTAGTTTCCCACCAACAGTACTCGTAGAGCTTCTTGATCCCACGGAAGTCTTTAAACGAGCGGTCGTAAGAGATTTCGCCTAATTAGGGTACTTTCCTCTCCGAATAGACGGCTCCACCAGAAACAACAAAAAGATGAAGTTTGCCTGGCTCTTAGGATATTTTGCTATAAATGCAAACTTAGGTATTTATAGACCAAGGATGTTTGGACACCAAAGAATTTCCAAAACTGAATATTCTCGAGATATGCAATAAATGCCCAAATCGGTTTTCATAATTCCTGGAAATGCTTTGTCCAATATTCACCGAAATCTCTCAATAGAAAATCTCCAATTAGTAAATGCACATTACTAATTTTTATTCTCTAGAGATATGCATTTAATTGCTGGTAATTAAAGCATATAAAACTAACAACCTTGATTAAAAGATTCTTAATTTATCTCGGACGGGGATCTCCTTGAGTAATTAAGGAATATCTTTAGACAATAAAAGATAAGAGTTATTGTTCGTATTCAAAGTATGTTGACATCTTTTGTAAATCCTCTTTCATATTTACAATCTTGGAATCGATTTTACCACACTTCCAAACAAGTTTAGAATTGGTTCATTTGTATTCCAAGACAACTCTGTGACTGATCAAGTATCAAATCACAAACATGGGTTCAATCGGTTCTACCAATCACAAGGATCGGTTCTACCTCAATATGGATTACTTGTGATCGAACACACAAGTTACCAGGTTCGGTTACATCAGTTACCAGGATCGGTTACGTCAATTACCAGGACCGGTTACCATATTCTCATGGTATTGCTTGTGATCGGTTACACAAGTCACTAGGATCATTTACACTAATTACCAGGATTGGTTACATCAATTACTAGGACCGGTTACACTAATTACAAGGATCGATTACACAATTCTTTTGTGATTGGTCACACCAATTACTAGGATCGGTCACACCAATTACAAATATCAATCATACCATCTCAGGTGATTACTAAGGATCGGTTACACTAATTAATAAAAACCAGTCATACCAAATCATAAGTCAGGCACTGTTATTAGTTATACAAAGATACATAACAAGTTATGATCGGTTCTACTAACTCACACATATTGGTAATTCAAAGATATGCAATGAATAACAATACCAATAAGCCTAGCGATTTCCCTTTCGATTCATAATACAAGTTCATGAATGTACTTCCTTTAAACAAATGTAAACATTGTTTCTTAGGACGAAATCTTCACCTTTACCCATACACATAATCACAATAGCATTTATACGATTATGTCTATGTCATACATACGAAGTTCAAAAGATAAGCGTTATACTTCGTATTCTAATTCCTTAACACTATGATCATGTGATCATGTCTCACTACTAGAGTATCATCATTCACAGCTTCGCAGTTATGTTTTCAATATAGAACGACTTGAAAGATACGTTAGGAATGAAACAGTTCAAGTTAATATTACTAACCTCAAGAGGAAGGATGATGTCGTCGTTGTAGCTTGTTACTTATTCACATTCTTCAGGTCTTCGAGTGATACTTGTATGTCTCATAATCCTAGACTTTCTAGTCTTACCTATACGAAGTTGTCTCTAGTAAATAATCAAGCGACTCTTAGATGAGTTTTGATTCACTAAAATATGACAACCAAACTTGACATACCAACGCTTGGTGGGTTCAACCGAGATATGCTCTAACAGACCAGAAATTAATTTGTAGGCCGACTTAACTGAGAATTGGCCATTCTTCGTATGAGGCCATATGATTCTATCACACCCTGAAAGAGGAATCCTATATTCCAGAATGTTCTTAGCATTAAGAGGGGTGAAAAAAGAATTAAGAAGATCTGGAATCCAGGCTTTCATGTCACTATCAATGAAACCAGAGACAGAGATATTAGGATTAGGATTAGCTACAAACACTGGCTCACAGGCATTCGGTATCCACTTGTCTCTAAAAGCTGAAATATTATTACAATCCATGACTTCCCACATAGAATTCTGCAAAATGAAATCAATACCCCTACTAATACTTCTCCAAGCCCAAGAACAATCAGTTTTCTTAGTGTAGTGAAGAGGGTAACTCTTCAACTCTTACCTTTTTTACAGTTTCACTAGCTGTAGTGACAATAACGTTAAACTTCAAAACACTTGCTCGTTTCTTCGAACCTGTAAAGATGAGCAATATTTATTATTTAAACTAATGACTTGATTTTTCATAAAACTGTGAGCAATTCACACAATTTTCACCATGTGAGCGATTTACATAATCTTCATCGTGTGAACATTTGCTGATTTTCTACTGTGTAAGCATACACTATTAAATCACAAAATCCATAAAAACATTACTTCATCACAAATAATTGTTTACTTTTAACAATTGCCAAAATCAAATTTTGGTTTTACAATAGCTTTAATCGTGAATAACTCACGAAAATGTTTAAAAAAAAAAATTGACGTTACGTAAATTTAAAAAAAAAAAAAATCTTTACGTGAATAACTTGCGTACACAAAAAAAAATCGCTTACCTTGTCGGCGCCAGAGTTGGTCGGGATTTGGCCGGCGGCAATCTGGCTCCGGCGTACGAGCAAAAAAAAAAAATATCTCTTGACGTGAGAAAAGATGAAGAAGGGAGGTGGTCGGCCCTTTGTTGTAAAAAATAAATAAATTTAGGGTCTTTTCCCTTTTATAACAAATTTATTTCCAAAAAACCTAATCAAACAAGGATTTTCTTTTGGGCCAGGGCCCGTGAACGCTAAACCGACAAAAACTGGGCGTCTGACCATCCAAATCAGCAGTGTATCGTCTCTTCATGCTCCCGAGATGACACTCTATCATACTGATAGGGTCCTTATCTGGGCAATTGCTCGTACATGTGTAGATGGGGAAAAACGATTCGCTGGTTTTTTAGGGAAATGAAGAGACGACCGTGTGGACGAGACTCTTCAACCGAACTAACTGCTTAACCTCAAACAGATGCACTGCACGGGAGTGCTTTTAGTTCTAGAGATCAATCTGTAGGACTCCGTCCTAAACCAAGTCAATGGTCGTTCCTGAGTCAATTCGGTCACAAAAAGGGATGAGTTGATCTGTAGGAGGGAAGCTGAGAATTGTGTGGGATCAATGATGATCAAGGATTGTAGATGTGTTGAAGGTTTCTGCAAATTTGTGTAAATAAGTTTCGAATGATTGAGAGAGTGTTGCTCATACGATGATTCTTGGTTAGACGATGGATTGTCTATTCAATATCTCGTGGATTTTATGTTATCTTTACAATCATGGATTCAGCGACTTATTTATATTGTCAGAATAGTGAACACATTGATCCCAGTAAGTGTGACGGTTTCTTGAGTTAAAGAGTGGGAAAGTGAGAGATCGTGGTAAAGTCAGTTCCATGTCGTGTGGAGACTTGACTGATCATGCACCCACTACTTTGCTAACTCCTTCAACCGTTTACACGACTTACTCACATTTCTCATCGTGGATGAACACACGTGCCGTAGGCCGCCATACAAAAACCATAATTGATATCCCCCCATGTGACGTGATTGATGTCTCACGAACGTGGAGTCTGCAAAACATACGTGTATTTGATCAGTCAGTCGTTGACTTGATTAGACAGTGAGTCTAAGTTTTGTTGAATTGAGCATGAGTGACGAATGCTCAGTGATTCATGGATTGAACATGTCAGACATATAGTTCTTGAATGATGTTGATATTGCTCGTCCGAGCAAATATTGCAAATTCGATGAATTGTTGAATATTGAGTTAGATCTGAGCAAGTATTGCTCAATTCGATAAATTACTGAATATTGATAGTTGGATCAATATTCGAGCAACTGAGAAAGTATTGCTCAATTCGATAAATTGCTGAATATTGATAGTTGGATCAATATCCGAGCAACTGAGCAAGTATTGCTCAATTCGATGAATTATTGGTAACGTGACCCAATAAAATATTATTTAAAATATTGGTAGTCTACCAAATATTATATAATTAATCTGGATGTCGATTACTAGATCAACATAAAATTATTAGTGTTTGAACTTGCTGAAAATTATGATTTGTGGAGCGTTTGTTCGAAACCCTAATTTTTGATCAATTGTTCGTCAATTGATGAATTATGAAAATAGGTCATGGGTGAGGGAGGGACTGACCACATGGGATGATGAACGACCATGTGGTGCCCAAGTTCTCAAGTGAGCGTGCACCAGGGTCCTTAGTTGACCGGTTGGTGAAAGAATGATCAAATGCTGGTGTTGATCATTTATTAGAATAATGCTCGTGCGAGCGTTAGGTGATAAAATATAATTATGGAGGAGTGAGGACCGACCAAGAGGGCATGAGACCGTCCCTTGGTGGTCGTGGGACCAGCTGATGGTCGTTTGAGCAAATTCCAAGTTCGTTGGAAAGAGTTTGGACCTGATGGTTATTTTTATAGTTGTAGAAAAAGGTTTGTTGAGACTTGTGAAGATTTTCGATTTCAGACTTAAATAAAACTAAAAATAAGAATAACTCAATTTAAAGTTGTTATCAAGATTGTAAGAACACTGAGACTTAGGATTCCACTATTTTCCAATTTTATGTGATTCAATTAATAATAATCATGCAACTCATACATTCAAGTAATTCTAATATATTGCAATAATTAGATTTTTAGAAATAACAATTGTTTATCAAAAGCATAGAACATCAAAACCCTAGGCAAGCATGCTTCTATCAAAAGAAATCACAACTGTTTAACCAAAATCAATAAATCAATTTTCTTATCAAGGAAAATAATGGTAAAAAGAATTGCAATAATTAATTAAATAAAAATTACCACACAAATATTGGAAAGTAGCTTCCTATGTCGCCTCAGCAAAGGAGTTTAGCTCCTCATGTTGGAAATATGCTTAAAAGTTGATTTCATGGATCCAAAGGCGTTCATAAAGAAGAAAAAGTATAAAGCAGTTGAGTTTATAACAGATATAATAGTTACAAACTCACTGTTACAGAGAACCCTAACAGAACTGTTACGAACTCTAATTATTTGTTACAAAAATTATGACAAAGGTATTGAATTTGAAAGAATAGGCCACGTTTTCTGCGACTGTCTCTTACTGTTGTTCTGTGTTCTTCTTCTTCCTCTCGCCTGTGTTCTCTGCAACTCTTCAAACTTCTCTGTTATGCTTCTAAACTTTCCCAAAACTCTCCACCCCTCCTTGTGTGACCTCCCTTTTCTATTTATACACTCACATGTCCAAATTTCTCAATTAAATCTTTCCAAACATAAATATTTTCTTTGCTGCCAAGTCCGGAGATTTTTTTCTTAACTTCACGCGTTTTCTTTCTCAACTCAAACTCTTATTTCTCATAATGGATAGATAGTACCTTGCGGGAAGATATCTTTCACTTCTTACAGGATATATTTCCATATTTCCGTGACCAATTCCCATATATACTCACTACCCTGTTTTAAACAACCACCGAAAATAAAAGGATTTGATTCCTCTTTTATCTCCAAAAATACGTCAATATACCTGTAATTAGGTAACAAGAGTTTCCAAGCATAATATCCCTTGAAAATCTCCATGAAACTTCCAAATACAGCAGCACAAGGACCCGAGATATAACCTTTTCCCTATTTTATAAAAACCCGATCATCTAGCAAAAGCTAGTGCATTCAATCACTCATACCAGGCCTGTCTAATCAATTCAAGTCTAACCCAACCAAATCTGACGATTGAATCTTCCCAGTATCGCTTAAAAATCGAACCCTAAAATTGTTATACGCTGCAACATTTTCCCCGCCAAATTTAATTATTTGAATTCTTGAAGATGAGTGCCCCTTATCTGACTGATGGGGTGCGATTAGCAGTTTGGGTACCCCTTAGTAATTTTGGTGCCCCTTATCCAAAATGGGTCTCTTTAGCGATTTTCCTTCGGGTGCTTTTAGTAATTCCTCCCGGGGAGTGCAAATACAACTTTTCGAGCCAATTTCTCCAAAAACACCTACAAAGACATAAAAAGCCATAATAAATACAAAATCGAGCACTAACAGTACATATAATTGAGATCATATTAGACACATAAATGCATCTATCAAATACCCCCAAACTTATTATTTGCTAGTCCTCGAGCAAATTCAGAAAATAAAATCCTAACTTACTGTCGCAGGCATCGCGATATCACTTAGCATGTGCAACAAGCCTTTAAACCCCTAGGTGGCCCTAGTGGCAGAGTTATAGTCTCGGGAGGGTTTACAAGAGATACACCCACAAAACCTTTACTCCAGACCCTAGCTATCTACGTAGAACCTTGGAATAGCACTAAAAAATCTCCTTGGTTGGCATACTGTCATCGACTACGGAAGGAAGTACCCTGATGCGAAATTACAATTGCCGTACATGAGTTTGCACTCAAGCATACTAAAATTCATATATAAGTGACAAAGCTCTACTCAGATAGTCGCACTATGGACATCAGTATCAAGAATCAAACAAATCACATGAAAAGATTAAGAAGATGGAAATAAAAAATAAATGGTTGTGAATTGACGTCAATGCCAAGATGAACCTATGACCTAATGGATTGAGATACTGGTCTGGACTAATATCAATACAACTGGCATGTACAAGGGAACCAGTGGTCGATAATCCTAAATCTACATCAACTCAGCTGGCATATACAAGGGAACCAGTGGTCAACTTTATAATAAACCTTTATTTTATTATTATTATTATTATTATTGTTATTATTTAATGACATGATTAGATCTTTTGGATCCAAGCACATGCTTCTTGTCAGCATATTACATGATAATTCCGGTGGATCCTGCGTTCCATGCTTGTTTAGGCGACGGAGACAGGGAGAACACACACATATTGCTATCTAAGTGTTAATTTTTATTTTTGAGAATTATTCCGTTTGGTCTGATTGGTCTGTTTTTTTTTTTTTTTTTTTTTAGTAACTCAATCACTATATTTCAACCCAGCAGACATCAACAT
Organism: Papaver atlanticum; assembly: GCA_023531105.1. Lineage (NCBI taxonomy): Eukaryota > Viridiplantae > Streptophyta > Magnoliopsida > Ranunculales > Papaveraceae > Papaver > Papaver atlanticum. The sequence goes on along the minus strand of JAJJMB010009088.1, from coordinate 2,005,910 downwards.
AAAAATTTGCAAAAACAAAAACAGAAGTAATAAGATGATTCCGAGATACGGTGAAACTATCATGTTATTTCTAACACCTGAGCTCTGTGCTTTTATGAATAGACTCTTTAAATGTTTCCATTTACTCAGATTGGTTCCTCAACTCCTACAATCAAGATGCTTCCATCCACTTAGATTGGTTAGTGCCATCCTTAATAAGCATAATTTCTAGGCTCTGGAGTTTATTTATTGCAACTAACAAAAAGTTTCTTCCCCACCCCCAAACTTAAATCTAACATTGTCCTCAATGTTTCTAATGAAAGAACAGTACCAAAAATATAAGTAACATGAGGAATTAGTAAAGAGAGAAGTCGGAAAGATAGCACCTGGGTGAAGCGTAATAATCCTTCCTCGAAGAATTAGGAGAAAAATAAAAATAAAAATAAAAACCTAAAAACAAATAGCAAAAATAATATACAACATACAAATACCAAATACCTCGATGGTCAATCAATGTAAATAAGGTCCTCCAAAGGGACCTCCTTAATATCACCTGTAGGTAAAAGGTTCTAAAATGGGCTTCAATCTCTGACCGTTAACCTTAGAAGAACTATTACCATGTAGTGTTTCAATTTCAACAACGCCATGAGGAAAAACAGTGCGGACCACAAAAGGACCGGTCCACCGAGAGAGCAACTTCCCAGGGAATAGATGCAAACGAGTATCATACAGAAGAACTTTTTGACCTGGAGAAAATGACTTTCTTAAAATATATTTATCATGCACAAGTTTCATTTTGTTCTTATACTCCTTAGCACTATCGTATGCATCTCTACGAATCTCGTACAACTCATCGAGCTGGAGTTTTCTGTGAGCTCCTGCTTTGTCAAGTGAAAAGTTTAGCTGTTTAACAACCCAATATGCTCTATGTTCTAACTCAACAGGTAAGTGACATGCCTTGCAAAATACTAGACGATAAGGTGACATTCCAATGGGGGTCTTAAACGCAGTACGATAAGCCCATAAGGCATCAGTAAGCCTCGACGACCAGTCTTTTCTACTAGGATTAACCGTTTTCTCTAATATACGTTTTATCTGCCTATTGGAAACCTCTACCTGACCACTAGTCTGTGGGTGATATGGGGTAGCTACTTTGTGAGTAATACCATATTGTTTCATTAAAAGTGCAAATGGTCTATTACGAAAGTGTGTTCCTCCATCACTAATTATAGCTCGCGGTGTACCAAAACATGTAAGTATATTATCTTTCAAAAACTGGACTACGACCTTGTGGGCATTTGTTTTACATGGAACCGCCTCAACCCACTTAGACACATAGTCTACAGTGACAAGTATGTAAAGATAACCAAAAGAATTAGGGAATGGACCCATAAAATAAATGCCCCACACATCAAAGACCTCAATCACTAAAATAGGGTTCAAAGGCATCATATTTATATGAGAAATGGTCCCTAACTTCTGGCAACGCTCACAAGAAGCACAATGACTATGGGATTCCTTAAACAACGAAGGCCAGTAAAAACCACACTGCAATATCTTAGCAGCAGTCTTCTTAGTACTAAAGTGACCACCACATGCATGTTGATGACAAAAGGAGATAATACTAGAATGGTCATTCTCAGGTACACATCTCCTAATAATCTAGTCTGGACAATACTTAAACAAATAAGGATCATCCCAAAAGAAATGCTTAACCTCGGCTAAAAACCTAGAACGATCTTGTTTACCCCAATGTTGAGGCATTCGACCAGTAACAAGATAATTCACTATATTTGCATACCAAGGTGGTTGGGAAACAAAGAACAATTGTTCATCAGGAAAGCTATCCCTAACGGGAGTAAAATCATTAGGGGAATCCACAACAAGCCTAGACAAGTGATCTGCTACTACATTTTCAGCACCCTCTTTGTCTATAATATCTAACTTGAATTCTTGTAACAATAAGATCCATCTAATCAATCTAGGTTTGGAATCCTTTTTAGACAAAAGATATTTTAAAGCAGCATGATCAGTAAAAATTATGACCTTAGAACCTAATAGGTAGGATCTAAACTTATCCAAGGAAAAAACGATGGCTAACAGTTCCTTTTCGGTAGTTGTATAGTTCAGTTGGGCATCATTTAGAGTTTTGTTGGCATAGTAAATCACATGAAGTAATTTGTTTTCTCTCTGACCTAACACAACACCTATAGCATAATCTGAAGCATCACACATAATTTCAAAGGGTAGGTTCCAGTTAGGTGCCTGGACTATGGGAGCGGTAGTGAGTAACGTCTTAAGCTTCTCAAAAGCCTCTAAACAAGCTTCATCAAAGACAAACTTAACATCTTTCGCAAGTAAATTTCAAAGAGGTCTAGAAATCAAGCTAAAGTCCTTAATGAATCGTCGATAAAATCCTGCGTGCCCTAAGAATGACCTAATCTGTTTTACGGTTTTTGGGACCTGTAAAGTTTTAGTAAGGTCAACCTTGGATTTGTCTACCTCTATACCCTTCGAAGATACGCTATGCCCTAACACAATTCCTGATTTAACCATGAAATGACATTTTTCCCAATTAAGCACTAAATTCTTTTCCTTACACCTAGTCAACACTAGTGTCAAATGATGCAAGCACTCGTCAAAAGATGAACCAAACACTGAAAAGTCATCCATAAAGACCTCAAAGAACCGTTCTACCATGTCAGAAAATATGCTCATCATACACCGCTGGAAAGTAGCAGGTGCATTACACAACCCGAAAGGCATGCGTCTATACGCAAAGGTACCAAAGGGACAGGTAAAAGTAGTTTTCTCTTGGTCCTCTGGGGAAATAACGATCTGATTATAGCCCGATTAGCCATCTAAGAAGAAATAATGACTATGTCCAGCTAATCTTTCTAGCATTTGGTCGATAAAAGGAAGAGGAAAGTGATCATTCCTTGTGACCTTGTTCAATTTTCTATAGTCAATACAGACACGCCATCCCGTGGTCACTCGGGTTGGGATTAATTCATTATTATAATTCTGGACTACAGTGATACCTGATTTCTTGGGAACAACCTGAACGGGGCTGACCCACTTACTGTCTAAAATGGGGTAGATAATACCCGCATCTAACAACTTAAGCACTTCAGTTCGAACTACTTCTTTCATATTAGGGTCCAGTCGACATTGCATCTCCCTATAGGGTTTAGTGTCATCTTCTAAATGAATCTGATGCATACAAACAGTAGGACTTATACCCTTAATATCTGCTATGGTCCACCCCAAAGATTCCTTGTTGTCTTGAAGTACGGTGACTAGCCTACTTTCCTGATCACTATCCACGTTGGAAGCAACAATCACAGGTAAAGTCTCAGATGAGCCTAAAAACACATATTTCAGGGTATCTGGTAATGGTTTAAGGTCCAACTTAGGGGCCTCTTCTAAATAAGAAATTAAGGTAGATTTAGAAACTGGTAGTGGTTCGATCTTAGGCCTCCATCCATTACTAGTGTCCATCAAAGGGGCAGCATCTAGCAAATCATTCACCTCATTAATTATACTATCGTCATCAAAGTCAAACATAAATTGGGCTAGGCATTTCTCTAATGGATCTTCTTGCAAAGTGTTTGGTAATTACTACTGAACCAAGGTTCCTATCATGTTTACCTCCTCAAAGGGCGAGTCATCTAACTCAGAAGGTTTCTTACAAATATTGAAAATATTAAGCTCAATAGTCATATTACCAAAAGACAGGTTCATGATACCATTTCGACAGTTAATGATCGCATTGGATGTAGCTAAGAATGTGCGACCTAAAATCATAGGTATCTGGTTTTCTGGGTCTGGTACAGGTTGAGTATCTAGGATAACAAAATTCACTGGATATATAAACTTGTCGACCTTAATTAGAACATCTTCTATAACTCCTCGAGGAATTTTTACAGACCTATCAGTTAACTGAAGTGTTATCTTGGTAGGTTTTATTTCACCAATCCCTAGCTCGAGGTACACATGGTACGGAAGTAAGTTCACACTAACTCCTAAGTCAAGTAAATCTTTTTCTACCCGGTAGTTATCTATTGTGCAAGAAATGGTAGGGGAACCTGGGTCTTTATATTTAGGAGTTGTGGTGTTCTGGATGATCGAACTTATATGAGTAGCTAAAAAGGCTTTCTTTGGGACATTTAGCTTTCTCTTTCTTGTACACATATCCTTAAGGAACTTAGCATAAGCAGGGAGTTGCCTAATTGCATCTAATAAAGAAAGGTTTATGGTAACTTTCTTAAAAACCTCCAATATGTCATTAAAATGGGATTCCTTTTTTGGTTAGTACTTGTAGCTGTGGGAATGGGGCTCTAGGCACAGAATCAGACCTCTCAGGAACCGAATTGGCATCATCAGGAACTTTATCAGTCTCCTCAGCTACTGGTGGTCCTGAGGGGTGAGATCCTGAGGGGTGAAATACAGTATGTTCACTATCGGGCATGGTTACCTGATTATCTACTACTCTACCACTCCTAAGGGTTCTAATTGCATTCATTCCTTTGGGATTTGTATTGGGATGACTAGGGAACCTTCCATTCTCTCTTTCACTTAGAGTCTTAGCTATTTGACCTACTTGATGTTCCAACTTAGATAGAGTCTGAGCATTATTTTGTAAACTCTGCCTGGTTTCTTGTTGAAAGCTAGAGTGATTGTTTGATAACATTTCATGGTTCTTTGCTAGCATAATAAAAGTTTTCTCTAAGCTAGATATTTTATTATCAGAAGGGTTTTTAGATTGGGTTGAACCCGAAAGATTCTTAGTGTAACCAAAACCTGGGGGTGCCTGAGAATTACTAATCTGACCTTGATTCTGACCCTGAGACCATGAAAAATTAGGATGCTTTTTCCAACCAGGGTTATAGGTCTCTGAATATGGGTCAAATTTTTGACGGTTTTCAAATCTGAAATTGTTATAAAGAGCATGTGCTTGCTCTTCACTAATCTGTCCTTCCCAAAATGAGTTATTGGGCTCTATTCCACAACTAGAGACTTGAGAGGTTCTAAGCCTATCATAAGTTTCAACAAAAGACTTATGTTTAGACTGACTTAATTCTAAAGCTTCTAACCGTCTAGATAAGGCAGCAAACTTAGCATCCGCTCAAAGCTTGAGTCTACCATATTGGTGCTATTTCTATTTACCAAATTTATTTTAGGGGGATCTACACATGATTCCCACTGTTGGGATTTGTCAGCTACTTCTTCTAAAAAGGAATATGCTTGATCAGCAGTTTTATTTAAGAACCCTCCAGCACATAATGACTCAACCAAGGATTTGGTCGAGTAGTCTAACCCGTCAAAAAGAATTTGCACTAATTTCATTTTTTCAAACCCATGATGGGGACACTGCGCCAAGAGATCATTGAATCTTTCTAAAATCCTATAAAGAGACTCTCCTTCTTGTTGCATACTGGTGCTAATTTTTTTCCTAATAGACGAGGTTTTATGTTTTGGGTAAAACTTTTGGAAGAACACATAAGTGAGTTCATCCCATGTTGTTATGGAATCAGATGGTAAATTATTTAGCCAAGATTTAGCTTTATCTCTTAAGGAAAGAGGACACAATCTAAGTTTTAAAATTTCATCACTAAGGTCTTTAATCTTAACTGTTCCACAAATTTCCTCAAAGTCCCTTACATGAAAGTATGGGTTCTCATCATCTTTCCATAAGAATACAGGGATCATCTGAATAATACTAGGTTTCAACTCATAATTAGTCGAAGAGGCTGGTAATCTTATGCACGATGGTCGGGTGGACCTAGTTGGGTACATATAATCTCTAACAATTGTCATTTCTGGCACCATAGGAGTATTAAAGATAATTTCCTCACCGTGAGAAGAACGTCCAAAAATAGGACTTTCTAGATTTAGGTAGTCAAGATTCTTGTTTCCTAAAATATCACTTCTAGGTTTTTCACGCATAAACCGTCCTAGAGCGTCTCTCTTACGTTCTGGCATACAAGAATTCAACCAAAAACTGTGCACATGCAAATGCTGGGCTAATTAATTTAGGTAAGCTTGGGTTACCACAGCAAAATATACCCAAAGGTACGAGGCTGAGGTTTGTGGTGTTTCGGATGATAACGCCCAGAGGGTTCACCGTACTAAACCACTTGTTTTCCTAAATTCGGTGCCGGACGAAAATGCAATTGGTGTGTGCAAGTGTGTTTTTTTTTTATAATAAATAAAATAAACAAGCAGCAAAATAAAAAATTACAGGTCCAAAAGAAAAATACAGAAACTAATAAATAAAAGTACTTTAAAAATAAAATCTCCGACTTTCTCCTTTAATTGCAAACAAGTCTAACTTTCCAACTTTCGCTTCAAGTCAATCCTGCACACCAAAAACAAAAATACCAAAGTAAAATCTAGAAAATAATAAAATAAAACTAAATAAAGACTAAAAACAAAAATAAAAATCTAAAACCTAAACCTAAAGACAAGTCCGCGTCGGCGGCACCAAAAATTGATGGTTATTTTTATAGTTATAGAAAAAGGTTCGTTGAGACTTGTGAAGATTTTCGATTTCAGACTTAAATAAAACTAAAAATAAAAATAACTCAATTTAAAGTTGTTATCAAGATTATAAGAACACTGAGACTTAGGATTCCACTATTTTCCAATTTTATGTGATTCAATTAATAATAATCATGCAACTCATACATTCAAGTAATTCTAATATATTGCAATAGTTAGATTTTTAGAAATAACAATTGTTTATCAAAAGCATAGAACATCAAAACCCTAGGCAAGCATGAAACTATCAAAAGAAATCACAACTGTTTAACCAAAATCAATAAATCGATTTTCTTATCAAGGAAAATAATCGTAAAAAGAATTGCAATAATTAATTAAATAAAAATTATCACACAAATATTGGAAAGTAGCTTCCTCCGTCGCCTCAACAAAGGGGTTTAGCTCCTCATGTTGGAAATATGCTCAAAAGTTGATTTCATTGATCCAAAGGTGTTCATAAAGAAGAAAAGGTATAAAGAAGTTGAGTCTATAACAGATATAATAGTTACAAAACTCACTGTTACAGAGAACCCTAACAGAACTGTTGCGAACTCTAATTATTTGTTAACAAAAATTGTGACAAAGGTATTGAATTTGAAAGAATAGGCCACGTTTTCTGCGACTGTCTCTTACTGTTGTTCTGTGTTCTTCTTCTTCCTCTCGCCTGTGTTCTCTGCAACTCTTCAAACTTCTCTGTTATGCTTCTAAACTTTCCCAAAACTCTCCACCCCTCCTTGTGTGACCTCCCTTTTCTATTTATACACTCACAGGTCCAAATTTCTCAATTAAATCTTTCCAAACATAAACATTTTCTTTACTGCCAAGTCCGGAGATTTTTTTCTTCACTTCACGCGTTTTCTTTCTCAACTGAAACTCTTATTTCTCATAATGGATAGATAGTACCTTGCGGGAAGATATCTTTCACTTCTTACAAGATATATTGCCATATTTCCGCGACCAATTCCCATATATACTCACGTACCCTGTTTTAAACAACCACCGAAAATAAAAGGATTTGATTCCTCTTTTATCTCCAAAAATACGTCAATATACCTGTAATTAGGTAACAAGAGTTTCCAAGCATAATATCCCTTGAAAATCTCCATGAAACTTCCAAATACAGCAGCACAAGGACCCGAGATATAACCTTTTCCCTATTTTATAAAAACCCGATCATCTAGCCCAAGCTAGTGCATTCAATCACTCATACTAGGCCTGTCTAATCAATTCAAGTCTAACCCAACCAAATCTGACGATTGAATCTTCCCAGTATCGCTTAAAAATCGAACCCTAAAATTGTTATACGCTGCAACATTTTCCCCGCCAAATTTAATTATTTGAATTCTTGAAGATGAGTGCCCCTTATCTGACATATGGGGTGCGATTAGCAGTTTGGGTACCCTTTAGTAATTTGGGTTTCCCTTATCCGAAATGGGTCTCTTTAGCGATTTTCCTTCGGGTGCTTTTAGTAATTCCTCCCGGGGAGTGCAAATACAACTTTTCTAGCCAATTTCTCCGCAAAAGCTTATTTCTCCAAAAACACCTACAAAGACATAAAAATCCATAATAAATACAAAATCGAGCACTAACAATACATATAATTGAGATCATATAAGACACATAAATGCGTCTATCAGAACCCAATATGAGCAATTGAGCAAATTAGGTCAAAATTATAAGAGTATGTGGGACTGGCTCCTTGCAAGCCTTAGGTCTGGCCTTGGTCGGTCAAGGAAGCATACCCGTGTCACCATAATGTCCGTGTCTCAGTCCTGAGAGTTTCGGTATTTTCTGATACGCGTTTGAGCAATATTTTGGATTTTCAGAAGAGTTTGATCTTTGACTGAAATTCTTGATTTTTGCTCGAATAAGCAAGTAGAACTTTGCTCGTTTGATCAAAATTTTGAGAATATTAAAATAATAATATTTTAATATTTGACGTGAGTAGCCTATTCGGTCATGTGACCATTTGACTTTTTGGCTTTTTCATGGTTTAAGCAATATTTGAGAAAATATGAAGAAACCATGATTTTTGCTCAAACGGAGGAGTTTCATGAGATGAGGGAAATAATAATTATGAACACAAGGGATTGCAAGGTGTGGGACCGGCCACGTCTAGGGCATGGACGGACTTCCAGGTAGCCTGGTCCCGCGAAACTTTCCCTATTTTATTATTATTTTTCATGAAACCGTGAAAATATGGAGAAACCGTGAGTTTTGCTCAAACAAGGAAAGTTGCTTGAATGAATGAGTTTTCATGAGTTCATGAAAATAAATAAAATAAAGAAAGAGGGCGTGGGGAACCAGCCACGGCGGCATGGCCGGCCGGCCGGTGGGCCCGGTCCCTAGGTGCCTCTTTTCTATTTTTTATTATTATTTTCTCTCACCTGTTTTGTGTAGGATTCCTCGTTTGTCCATATTTTTGAATGCTCGTTCGTGCATTTGGGTGCTCGTTCGTGCATCATTGTTGAGTACACTTGCACCATTCTATTGGGGCTTACTCGATGATAGTCAGATGCCCGATTGTTGGAAATTTATTACTAATTCATGAAATTCAGTGGAGAATGACTCATGAAACGGAGTAATAAATGAATTGTGTATCTATTACTAATCCGTGATTTATGCCGGGGAATTCAAGGAACGGAGTAATGAGATAAGATGGTTATCTATTACTAATCCATGGAATCAGCCGGGGATAGCCATGGAATAGAGTAATGAGATATAATAGATTATTTTCTAGGAATTCAGTGGCGAATGTCACGGTAAAATTAATCTATTGTAGAATCGAGATATGAGATAGTTGAAGCATAATACTCATTTTGAAAGGTGTATAGTCAGGTAACAACGTGCAGCGTTGGTGTCCTGAAGGAGTTTAGTGATAGACGCATTTATGTGTCTATTTTCATCTCTTTTATGTATAGTGTTAGTACCCATTTTTGTACTAATTTTGGTATTTTATCCCTTGTAGGTGTTTTTGGAAAAATAGGCTTTTGCGGCGAAATTAGCTCGAAAAGTTGTTGAAGGCATCTGGGAGGACATTTGCTATTCGGACTCTCATCTTGGATAAGGGGTAACCCATTTCCAGGCAGCTGCTAAACACAGACCGGGACTGGATAGGGGGAGGTCATATTTCTTCACATTTTCAAAAAAAAGAAAATTGGCGGGAAAAAAAAACTTTTCACAGACGGATTTAGGGATGGATTGTTGATCGATTTTTATGGAGATTAAAGGGTTGAATTTGATTGGGTTTGCTCCTATGGACCTAACAGGCGAGGTAAGGGTTTTGGAATGGATCTAAAGTGGCTAGAACTCGAATTGGAGGCGGAAAAAAAAGTTAAAAATATCACGGTTTATTTTGGGCAACTTATTGGTTTATTCTTGGAAACAAACGTGAAGAATTGGAGAGAAGATATCCTAGTGATTTGTTCTATCATCTAACCGATAATATCACTTCTAGAGACGTGTTGAAGAGGAGAAAAAAAAAGAGAAAAAAGAAAGAAAAAAAGTCAGAGACTTTTGGTGGAAGAAAAAGAGATTTTGATCGAGTTTAAACCGACCTGTGAGGGATATATAAGCTCTAGAGAGGCCAAGGAAGTGGTACGAAGACTTTAGGGGAAGTTTAGAACACCACAGAGCCAAAAAAATCAAGTTGCAGGAAACCGAGTTCTTTTGCTGCTGCTGTTGCCGGAGAAGAAGACGAAGAACATAAGACCCACAGAGTCAGTCACAGAGGCAGACTTATTTTCAGTGACAACGAGGTACGGTCGCATCATCCTGCAGTCACCGAAGCCCTTCAGCAACGATTCAGACGTCTGTTTTAGACCTTCAGCAACTACAGAATCCGTTGTTTTAACACTTTTCTCCCTTTTAGTCAACTTTTGAGCCATAAACATGTATTTTGAGATTATGATTAATATGAGGAGCTAAACCCCATTGCTGAGGCGATAGAGGAAGCTATTTTTCCAACAAAAAGTGGTATATTCTATTTTATTTATTTTATTGCAATTATTTTATGATTATTTGCCTTGATTGAAAATTGTATGAGTGATTTTTATTGAGCAATTGTTATTTCTTTTGATAGAGCATTCTTGGACCTAGATTTTTGATGTTTTATGCTTCGGATTTACACTTGTTATTTTGAAAATCTACATGTTGCAATAGTTTAGAATCAAATTGAACGAGAAAATTGCATGAATATAAATACTAGATTAAATCACTTTGAACTTGGAAAATAGTGGAATTTCAGCCTCAGTGTTCTTTTAATATTGATATCAACTTTGTCAGTGTTTGCTATAATTTTTAGTGATTTTTCTATTTAGTTTTGAATTTAAGTCTAAAGTTATCCTTCACAAGTTCGAGAATCGAATCCCTCTTTTTACTACAACTAAAATTTACATCATTTAACCCCCTCAACAAACAATTATGTAGGAGAGCCGCCTGAATCTACACACGGTCTCTCTACATAGTCAGGGAACAACGAATGTCGCCGACGTCCTGAAGGAGTTATGCCCTCTCAACAAACAATTATGTAGGAGGACCGCCCAATCATGTAGAGGTCATGATGAAATGCGTAGCATCGAACGCTCAGCTAGTGGGAGGCCTTCGAGAAACATATTCATCATGGCTCTGAGAGGAACTCGATCAGAGATCGTGAAACGGTTCACGGATCGTAAAATATGAATCGTCACATGCGTTCCTGAAGCCGGGTAAGAAACATGCAGTATCATGATTTTACGATTTTGACCTTTGTCGAAAATCCACCATCAACAACATGACATCATTGGAGAAAAATCGAGGATTCTTAAAATAGCTTTGTACGACTAAGTTCGACTACTTATCTTGTTACTGGAAAATCACCATCAAGTGCTTACTGCGGAACATGACTGTCCCTCACCAAGCAGGGAACTTAATGTTGATGGTGGATTTTCGGCAAGGGTTAAAATCGTAAAATCGTGATACTGCATGTTTCTGGCCCGGCTTCAGGAATGTATATGACAATTCATATTTTATGATCCGTGAACTATTTCACGATCTCTGACTGAGCGAACGTTCCTCTCAGAGCTATGATGAATATGTTTCTTGAAAGGCCTCTCAGCTGAGCTTTCAATGCTTCACACATTTCATCATCACCTCTATATAGAATTAAAATGATTGGGAGGATCCTAGACATATTGCATGCTAGTATAGAGCCTAACGCCTTCAGTACGTCACGCTGCTCGTTGTTCCCTGACTACATAGAGAGACCGTGTATAGAATCTCTTAATGATTGGAAGGATCCTAGACAGATTGTATGCTAGTATAGAGCCTAATTCCTTCAGGAAGTCACAATATTCGTTGTTCCCTGACTATACACCCACTCAGGGCGAGTATGATGCTTCAATTATCTCATAACTCAATTCTACAAATAGGTTAATTCTAGCGTGTCATTCATCAACTGAATTCCTAGAAAATAATCTATTATATCTCATTACTCTATTTCATGGCTGATCCTCAGCTGGATTCCATGGATTAGTAATAGATACTTAACTCATTTTATTACTCCGTTTCATGAATTATTCTCAGCTGAATTTCATGAATTAGTAATAAATACTCAAATAATTTTTATTACTCCGTTTCATGAATTATTCTTTGCCGAATTTCATGAATTAGTAATAAATATTCACTGATCGGGCATCTGGGCCACTACCGAGTAAGCCCCGAGAAAGTGGTGTGAGTGTACTTAACAATAATGCACGAACGAGCACCCAAACGCACGAATGAGCGTTCAAAAATATGGACAAACGAGGAACCTATGCAAAATAGGAATGAAAATAATATTAAATAAAATAAAAAAGAGGCGTAAGACCGGGCCCACCTTCCGGCCGGTCATGCCCCGTGGCCGGTCCTCCTCTTCCGTTACTTTATTTTATTTTAATCCATTTTATTGTTTCCCTTGTTTGAGCAAACTCCTTCGTTTGAGCAAAACTCTCGGTTTCTCCATATTTCTTTCAGACGATGAAAAATAGTAAAGAAAATAGGGAAAGGTGTCACGGGACCGGGCTACCTAGCCGGACAGCCATACCCTAGCCGTGACCGGTCCCACACCTTACAATCCCTTATTTTCTTCTTATTATTATTTCCTTCATCTCATGAAACTCATCCGTTTGAGAAAAACTCTGGTTTTTCCATATTTTCTCAAATATTGCTCAAACGGTCGAAAGCCAAAAAGTCAAATGGTCACATGACCCACTAGGATCTCCACGGAAAATATTAAAATATTATTATTTTAATATTTTTAAAATATTGGTCGCACGAGAAAAGTTCTACTTGCTCATTAGAGCAAAATCGAGAGAGTTTCAGTCAAGATCAAACTCTTTTGAAAATCCAAAATATTGCTCAAACGTGCACCAGAAAATACTAAAATTCTCAAGACTGAGACACGGATACTATGGTGACACGGGTATGCCTCCTTGACCGACCAAGTTCGGCCCTTAGGCTTGCAAGGAGCCAGTCCCACATATCTTCATGATTCTGACCTAATTAGCTTTCTACAGTTCATATTGGGTTCGAACTCTTTCCAACCAACTTGGAACTTGCTCAATCGACCATCAGCTGGTCCCACGACCACCAAGGGCCGGTTTCACACCCCTTGGCCGGTCCCTCATCTCTCCATAATTAGGTTTTATTACCTAACGCTCAGACGAGCACTATTTTAATAAATGATTAAACCAGTATTTAATCATCCTTTCACCAACTGGTCAACAAAGGACTTTGGTGCATGCTAACTCGAGCACTTGGGCGCTACATGGTTGACCATCATCCTATGTAGCCGGTCCCTCCTTCGCTCAGTGGTCGATTTTCAGTAAATCATCAATTGATCAGCAATCGATCAAAATTAGGGTTTTGAACTGAATGCTCTATCATAATTGTGAGCAAGTTCAAGCACTAATAATTTTATGTTGATCCAGCAATCAACATCTTGGTTAATTATATAATATTTGGTCCAGCTACCAATATTTTAATTAATATTTTATTTGGTCATACTACCAATAATAATCGTTCAAACGAGCAATATTTGCTCAGACTATCGATATTGATTTAACTATCAATATTAGGTAATCCATCGAACGAGCAATATTTTCTCAGGCGATACTAGTAATATTGATTCAACTATCAATATTTAATCATTCATTAATTGAACAATATTTGCTCAGACTATCAATATTCATCATGTTGATTCAATTATCAACATTCATTTGAAAACTATATGTTGTCCCAGTAGACACGTTTAATCCATCATGAGAGCATTTGGAAATCCTGCTCGACTGAATAATATTTAGATTCATCGTCTAATCAAGTCAACAACTGACTAATTAAATACATGTCTGCCTTGCAGACTCCACAAATCATGAGACATCAATCATGTCACATGGGGGGATATTAATTAGGGTTTTGGTCTGGCGGCCTACGGCACGTGTGTTCTTCCACGATTAGAAATGTGAGTAAGTCGTGCAAGCAGTTGAGGGAGTTAGCAAAGTAGTTGGTGGACAATCAACCAAGTCTCCGCACAATATGGAACTGGTTTAACCACAAATTCCACTTTCCCACTCTTCCACTTGAGCAACCGTCACACTTACTGGAGATCAATGTGTCCACGTTCTAGCGATATAAATAAGTTCTCTGAATTCATGATTGACAGAACAATCTAACAATCTTTGATATATGGGAATTACTGCAAGAATTCTCATCTGAACAATCACTCTCAATTGACCAGAATTCAAACTTATTTGAACCCAGCAGTTCATTTGCATAAACCTACCACACATTCACAATCCTTGATCACCATTGATCTCACATAATTTTCAGCTTCCCTCCTACAGATCAACCATATTCCCTCTTTGTGACCGAATTGACTCTGGAACAGCCATTGTCTTGGTTTAGGCCGGAGTCCTAAAGATTGATCTCTAGAACTCAAAGCACTCCCGTGCAATGCATCTGTTTGAGGTTAAGCAATTTGCTCTGTTGAGGAGTCCCCGTCCGCACGGTCGTCTCTTCACTTCCTAAAAAACCAGTAAATCGTTTTCCCCCATCAACAACATGTTATTTTGATCTCTAAATCCATTCTCTACGTCCTCCATGTTCTAATCATGAACTCCATGGCTAGAATTCTCGATCTAAATTTTACCACCTCCACCATTTACAATCGATTGGGAAATCTCTCTAGTAATAGTATTAGGGTTCTGTGAGTTCATCTCAAGAAGAACATAATTATCTTCAAGTCCTGAATCTCGACTTCTCTTATAATTCCTTGGATCCAAATCTTCTTCATTCGACCCGCCTGCTTCATTCTGGGCTAAGTTCCCAGGCCCATTCACACCTTTAGTTGCAGAAGAATTATTATGGGCTTGTTCGACCAAGTGTGTGTGTTTGGCATAGTATTCTGCAAATGCAGATTCAGTCATGCCAAAAATAAAAATGTTCCATGCACGTTCTTCACACTGCTCATCATTATGATCAATCATGAAGCATTCAGGGAAGATTTTCCTTTGGTTGCTTCTCAAAGTGATAACGAATACATACTTTTTGTTTTGCGATAGTCAATAACCGGTTTTCTCTTTTTAATGGAATACTCAGATCCACTTCTATCTTAGCAAAAACCACTATTCCTCTAATAGTATAACCTCTCTCTCCCTCTTTAACTATTGAAAAGACGAGGGTACCCAAATATACCTCAATCTAAAACTTTTCCACCTATAAGTCCTCTTACCGAAAGTGATTGTCTATGGACTGAGTCGAGACAATACAACGAATCGGTATTCACACTTTGTGTGATCGTCTATAGATACGAGATCGAGACAATACAACAATCAAAGTGTGATTACTTGATAACAGGTTCGGACTTAACCAAACTCTATAGGATCACTATCAAGTAATACGGAGTTAACGTTTGTGTAATTTACTTTAAATTATAATAACAACAATTATAATTGCGGAAAACAAAAGTAAATGACATAAAAAGATTTTGTTAACGAGGAAACCGAAAATGCAGAAAACCCCCGGGACCTAGTCCAGAATTGAATACTCTCAGAATTAAGCCGCTATACAAAATCAACCTAACTTCGTATAGTTGATACCAAGCAACTAAACCTATAGTTCACCTAGTTTCTTCAGTATCCCTGTGCTTCCGACATTCAATAAGTGCACGCACTGGAACAATTCCTTTGGTTCGTATTCCAAACAGTAAAGGAACAACAAATCTGTTCGCTATCAACTCTATTCAATCCCAGTGATATGAGTTAGACAAAGGCTCTTCTGTTTAATCCAATAAACTCCTTTGTCGGGTTTAGATCTATCTAACAAACAACTAACAAGTAGTCGAGTTTAGATTTTGCAATCAATAATAGGATCTATCCAGATACTAAATACTGATGCCGATATACACAACTAATCAATCAAATCTACCAAAAGATAAACCGATTATGGTTGGATCCCAGCCGATCAAGTTTTGTGCACACCAAAGATTATGAAACCCAATAAGGAATCTTCTTCGTCTTCAAATCTTCTTAAATCTTCAATAAACACCTATACACCACAACTTGAATCTCTTGTGATCAATCACACACAGAACGGAGTCTGTTAACAATGGATTATCACAAGACGTCTTTAGATCTACAAACAGTTCTGAAGATCCCGTCGACACTTCGATCTAGTTTGAGTGAATCTTATTTCAGAAGAGAAGATTCTAAAGAATAAACAAACTAGGTGCAATCAAAGTTCAACAACCGTTAGTCAATCAAATCAAATCGAAAACTAATAATACTGCAATTATCTAGTTCCCACCAATGATACTCGTAGAGCTTCTTGATCCCAGGGAAGTATTTAAACGAGCGGTCGTAAGAGATTTCGCCTAATTAGGGTACTTTCCTCTCCGAATAGACGGCTCCACCAGTAACAACACAACAAGGTAGTTTTGCTGGCTCTAAGTATAGTTTGCTCGAAATGCAAACTTGGGTATTTATAGACCAAGGAAGTTTGGACACCAAGGAATTTCCAAAATCGAAATATTCTTAAAATATGAAATATATTTCCAAATCGGTTTTCATAATTCCTAGAAATGCTCTGTCCAAAAATAACCGAAATCCTACTTGAAAATCTCCAACTAGTAAATGCACATTACCAATTTTTATTTTCCAGAGATATGCATTTTAATTACTGGTAATTAAAAGCATATAAAATTAACAACCTTAATTAAAAGATTCTCAACTTATTTCGGTCCGGGATCTCCTTTAGTTATTAAGGTATATCTTTGAACAATAAAAGATAAGAGTTACTGAACATGTTCGAAGTATGTCGACATCTTATTTCTTTGTAAATCCTTTTTCATATTTACAATCTTGGAACCGATTATACCACACTTCCAAACAAGTTTAGAACTGGTTCATATGATTTCCAAGAACTATGTGATTGAACAAATATCAATACACTAATCATTGGTTTAAGGTTCTACCAAACACAAGGATCGGTTCTACCTTATGGTTACTGGGACTGGTTACATAAGTTACCAGGATCGGTTACATCAATTACCAGGACAGGTTACCATATTCTCATGGTATTACTTGTGATCGGTCACACCAGTTACCAAGATCAGTTACACCAATTACCAGGACCGGTTACACCAATTACAAGGATCGATTACACACTCTTTTGTGATCGGTCGCACCAATTACTAGGATCGTTTACACCAATTACTAGGATCGGTCACACAAATTACAAATATCGATCATACCATCTTAGGTGATTACTTAGGATCGGTTACACTAATAAAAGTCATACCAATACATAAGTCGGGCATTGTGACTAGTTTTACCAAGATACATAACAAGTTATGATCGGTTCTACTAACTCACACATATTGGTAATCCAAAGATATGCAATGAATAACAATACCAATAAGCCTAGCGATTTCCCTTTCGAAACATAAAACAAGTTCATGAATGTACTTCCTTTAAACGAATGTAAACATTATTTCCTAGGACGAAATCTTAACCCATACACATACACATAATCACAATAGCATTCATACGATTATGTCGATGTCTTATATACGAAGTTCAAAAGATAAGCGTTATACTTCGTATTCTAATTCCTTAATACAATGTATACTAGAGTATAATCATTCACAGCTTCGCAGTTATGTTTTCAATATAGCATGACTTGAAAGATACGTTGGGAATGAAACAGTTCAAGTCAAAATATTACTAACCTCAAGAGGAAGGATGATGTCATCGGTGTAGCTTGTTACTTCTTCACATTCTTCAAGTCTTCGAGTAATACTTGTATGTCTCATAATCCTAATCTTTCTAGCCTTACCTATATGAAGTTCTCTAGTACATAATCAAGCGACTCTTAAATTGAGTTTTGATTCACTAAACTATGACAACCAAACTTGACATACCAACGCTTGGTGGGTTCACCGAGCTATGCTCTAACAATCTCCCCCTTTGTAAATTTTAGTGACAAAACTCTTACAATCATATGGATAAACAAATTAAAAAAATTCATTATACATACGCTTGATTCCAAGTTTCAACGGCACAATACCCTGCATATATTCAATCCATAAATGCCGTTATTGACATTTAAATAACAAAGATAATACTCCCCCTAAAGGTAAGATAGGTAGATTTTCAATCCGCACAACTTTGTTATTTCTCTTTTGTAGTCCAAATAACTACAATCAACATATGCTATGTTTCTCCCCCTTAGTCTATGCTTTACTCTTTCGTTAGATATAACGTTTAAGCACAATTGTCCTTTCCTTAGTGGTTACAAATCACTTGTTTGCTCCATATATTTCTCCCCCATTTTTGTCACAAAATGACAAAAGTACGAGCAAATACCAAAACCTAAAGGATCTTACAATCTATAAGAATTGTACAACCTATAAGAGTTAAGCACGAAGGTTTCACATACCACTTTAGATAACCAATACCAAAACCGAAACTACAAGTAATTTGGTTTTAATATGTTATCAAGGAAACAATTGCCCTAAGCAATTTTCCCTAATAGTTTAACAAATTGACTAAGAAACTTAGTTCCCTTGCTAAACTGATTGAACAAATACAATCGCTTATTTCGATAAGACCAAAATAAAGATCAGAATTAACTTTATTTTTCTCATCAGGCACTAATTATTCAGATAATAACTTAGACCTTACACTTTAGACAAGACAAATGCTAGGTTAGTTAACTAATATTTCTTGTCAAGGAATTCGATTAGACTTGAATAACCGAATCCTTTACTTTCGATAAGTCTAACTAAGATCAGAATTAACTTAGTTTCTCTTATCCGGAATCGAATTGGACTAAACAAATGATCCCGTATTTTGTTAAGCCATAAACAATACATTCAAACCAAATAAATCGACTTGCATAATTATTTTTCTTAACCGGAAGCAATTGAAATAAACATAGACATTAAAGCACCGCAATTGCACCGAAATTTCGTTAAGTCTAAAACAATTGATACCAAACAATAAGGAAAGATATCAAACCAGTTTTTCTTAACCGGAAACAATTGAATCACACACACATATATCCATACACACATAATGGAATCAACATCAATTGTACCGAATTTTGTTAAGAAAAAGCTTAATATATGCAATAAACTCAAGCTTTTCTTAAACAGGAAAATGATTAGCTAACAAATTCGTTACCTCAAATTCCGCATCCTCTTCTCCCCATAAAGATATATCATTAAGCGCAGGTTCAAGTTAGAACTCTCCCCCATTGTGTTGTCATCCTCTCACAAGAACAAAAGAACAACAACAAAAACAAACTTTACCAGAGAAAGGTTGAATCGGTTTTAACTAATGCATAGCAAAAGTTGAAAACCCCGAAACACATATGCTTTTATGCTAAACCAAAAACGATTCAACATATTATGACTTTTTCACATATGAGTTTCAATCGGAACACCTTATGATCCTTTGATAAAGCCTACCAACATGGGCTAGAACTTAATCCCGCTAAATCAAAAAGCCACACAAACCATAAGGGTTCACACATCATATGAGATAGAATATTAAGGTTAAGAAAACCGAAATCAAACATCCCATAACACATAGCAATAATATAAAGCATTCAAGCACAGGCTATGTAAACGAAAAAACTATCACAAGAAAAATTATAAAATAATAATTTTATTCATAAATAATAGATAGTTTTATTCAGCAATAGACCTTACACAATAATTGAAAGGGATCAAAAACTGATGTCTATTTTTTCTTGGATTAAGTATTACAACATATAACTTAATCTCTAGTGGTGCTCTTATTGTTTACTGAAGTTTGTTCAGTGTTCAGACTCTTGAAACATGTCTCCAGGGACTTGTCTGCAACCACTTCTTGTTTCTCAAGTTTTTCAACTTGAACCTTCATACCCGCAAGATCATCTTTTGTTTCTTCAATTATATCCTTGAGCCAATCTTGATGACGAATCGTCATTATGAGGTTGGTTCTTAGTTCTTCAAAGCCTTGGATATAGTTAATCATACTATCAGAACGTATCCACTTGGTCTTTGTTGGATCTTGAAGGTTGTAAGTCAACAGACATGACTCATCTTGAGATCCAGTAGAACTATCAGAATCATAATCATACATGATTTTTTATATGTTTTTCTTCTTCCTTTCTGTATTGATTCCTTGACAATCCTTAACCTTTTGAGCTTCCTCCTTATTGACCTTTGTAATACTGCGAGTTATTGGAGGCATGTTAGGTATTTAAATAAGAATTGAACAGGGTTTCTTAATACAGGCAACATATTGTATCTCTTAAGAAGAGACAATTCCCGGACCAAAAATACTAGGGAAATTCCGAAAATATATACAAAATATATTTTGTCTCCTTTGTCCGAACTTCTCATGCTGGAAGGTTTATTAAAATTCGAAAATTTCCAATAAAACCTAATTTTGGAAGATCATGATAAACATGAACAGTTTTTTTTAGACAAAAATTGGATTCGCAGTTATCCAGTGATTGTCACACATTTTTTATACAAAATAAAAGGCGCTCTTATTTTTATGTGCTTCTCATCTCAAAAGTATGAGCATGAACAAGTATGAGAAAGCACAGTTTTCATACAACTAAGTCGCATCGGATTAAGCCTTTTCTTGCTTACAGTGAGTATCATAAACATGGTTCATGTTCCTCTTTGGAAATTTCTGCCCAAAGTATTTTCTCCTGAGAAGATGATCCTTCCTTGATCTAACTGTATGATCATGTGGAGAAGTACTGATGTGAGAATTTTCAGAGATAGATAAATCTCTCTTAATTATGTCAATGAGATTTTCATAAGATTTTCTCATTCTAAGGATTTCCTTATGATATACATCAGCATGATTACTAGAAACAATTATTGGAAATTCCTGATTGTTTCCTTCAGCAAAAATTCTTTCTTTTCCTTTCTTCTGGAATCATTCTTCACGTAACAAGGATTGTTTCGACATGAATGAGGGGGAACCTTTTTCAAGAAGCGATTATCAACTCTTACTCCTGATTTTTCCGAGTTGACTTTATCGGATTGGGCTATATTCTGTCTTTCTACTGAGGAATAATCTTTTAGTTTTTTAAGACCAGAAACTTCTTTCAATACTTTTACCACTGTATTTTGAAGAAGTGTAAGTTTCCTATCAAGTGACTGAAAGTTGTATTCCTTAAGATTACTTTCACGGAATCGATTCAAAGTTTCCTTTGGACAAGATTTCACTTGTTCATCAGTAGATATAAAAGTCGGTATCTCATCCTCTTCTGACTTGATGTAGTTAGGAAGACTATCAACATCATGATCTGTTTCGGTTGTGACAAGACAGTTTTTATCACAATCTTTCAAAGTCAAGCAAGGAATTTTGATTTCTTCATCATAGGAAATTATAACAAAATTATTAGTCAGGGTCATAGGATGAGTCTCTTGATCTTGAGTAAGAGATTTACCAATAGCTTCTAGTTTGAAAGTGAGATCCATATTCTCTTTGGCTAGAATATTTAGTTGAATGTCTTTTTCTCTGATCTCATTCTTAAGAAGATTAGATTCTATCTTTAGTATTAACATCTGTGTAGACAAAGATCTTATTGTCTTTAGGAGTCTTACCAACTCTTTATCAGAATCTTCTTTTCCATCAGAGATAGACTCAGATGTTTTCGTAACTCCTGGATCATGAGTTAACGAAATTGTAACATCTTTAACATTTGAGTATTCATACTCTTGAATAACGTTAACTGAATCAGGCATAGATTCAATTTCTTATAGGTTTGATCGCACCAAACACAAATTGTTAGATTTTTTCGTGTTTGCCTACTCTGATACCAATTGAAAAGACGAGGGTACCCAAATATACCTCAATCTAAAGAAATTCCACATATAAGTCCTCTTACCGAAAGTGATTGTATATGGACTGAGTCGAGATAATACAACAAATCGGTATTCACACTTTGTGTGATCGTCTATGGATACGAGATCGAAACAATACAACAATCAAAGTGTGATTACTTGATAATAGGTTCGGACTTAACCAATCTCTATAGGATC
Source organism: Papaver atlanticum (assembly GCA_023531105.1). NCBI lineage: Eukaryota > Viridiplantae > Streptophyta > Magnoliopsida > Ranunculales > Papaveraceae > Papaver > Papaver atlanticum. Next base: position 1,983,820 of record JAJJMB010009088.1, on the reverse strand, counting down.
ACTATCAAGTAATACGGAGTTAACGTTTGTGTAATTTACTTTAAATTATAATAACAACAATTATAATTGCGGAAAACAAAAGTCTATGACATAGCAAGATTTTGTTAACGAGGAAACTGCAAATGCAGAAAAACCCCGGGACCTAGTCCATAATTGAATACTCTCAGAATTAAGCCGTTATACAAAATCAAACCAACTTCGTATAGTTGAGACCAAGAAACTAAACCTATAGTTCACCTAGTTTCTTCAGTATCCATGCGCTTCCGACATTCAATAAGTGCACACACTGGAACAATTCCTTTGGTTCGTATTCCAAACAGTAAATGAACAATAAATCTGTTCGGTAAAAATTCTATTCAATCTCAGTGATATGAGTTAGACAAAGGCTCTTCTGTTTAATCCAATAAACTCCTTTGTCGGGTTTAGATCAATCTAATTAACAACTACCAAAGTAATTGAGATTAGATTTTGCAATCAATAATAGGATCTACCAAGATACTAAATACTGATGCCGATCTACGCAACTAATCAATCAAATCTATCAAGGATAAACCGATTATAGTTGGATCCCAGCCGATCAAGTTTTGTGCACACCAAAGATTATGAAACCCAATAAGGAATCTTTTTCGTCTTAAAAACTTCTTAAATCTTCAATAAATACCTGCACACCACAACTTGAATCTCTTGTGATCAATCACGCACAGAATGGAGTTTGTTAATAATGGATTATCACAAGATGTCTTTAGATCTACAAACAGTTCCAAACATCCCGTCGACACTTCGATCTAGTTTGAGTGAATCTTATATCAGAAGAGAAGATTCTCAAGAATAAACAAACTAGGTGCAATCAAAGTTCAACAACCGTTAGTCAATCAAATCAAATTGAAAACTAATAATACTGCAATTATCTAGTTTCCCACCAACGGTACTCGTAGAGCTTCTTGATCCCAAAGAAGTATTTAAACGAGCGGTCGTAAGATATTTCGCCTAATTAGGTTACTTTCCTCTCCGAATAGACGGCTCCACCAGTAACAACACAACAAGGTAGTTTTGCTGGCTCTTAGGATAGTTTGCTCGAAATGAAAACTTTGGTATTTATAGACCAATGAAGTTTGGACACCAAGGAATTTCCAAAACCGAAATATTCTTAAGATATGAAATATATTTCCAAATCGGTTTTCATAATTCCTAGAAATGCTCAGTCCAAAACTAACCGAAATCCTACTAGAAAATCTCCAATTAGTAAATGCACATTACCAATTTTTATTTTCCAGAGATATGCATTTTAATTGCTGGTAATTAAAAGCATATAAAATTAACAACCTTAATTAAAAGATTCTCAACTTATTTCGGTCCGGGATCTCCTTTAGTTATTAAGGAATATCTTTGAACAATAAAAGATAAGAGTTACTGAACATGTTCAAAGTATGTCGACATCTTATTTCTTTGTAAATCCTTTTTCATATTTACAATCTTGGAACCGATTATACCACACTTCCAAACAAGTTTAGAACTGGTTCATCTGATTTCCAAGAACTATGTGATTGAACAAATATCAATACACTAATCATGGGTTTAAGGTTCTACCAAACACAAGGATCGGTTCTACCTTAATATGGTTACTGGGACTGGTTACATAAGTTACCAGGATCGGTTACATCAATTACCAGGACAGGTTACCATATTCTCATGGTATTACTTGTGATCGGTCACACCAGTTACCAGGATCGGTTACACCAATTACCAGGATCGGTTAAACCAATTCCAAGGATCGATTACACACTCTTTTGTGATCGGTCACACCAATTACTAAGATCATTTACACCAATTACTAGGATCGGTCACACCAATTACAAATATCGATCATACCATCTTAGGTGATTACTTAGTATCGGTTACACTAATAAAAGTCATACCAATACATAAGTCAGGCATTGTGACTAGTTTTACCAAGATACATAACAAGTTATGATCGGTTCTACTAACTCACACATATTGGTAATCCAAAGATATGCAATGAATAACAATACCAATAATCCTAGCGATTTCCCTTTCGATTCATAAAACAAGTTCATGAATGTACTTCCTTTAAACGAATGTAAACATTGTTTCCTAGGACGAAAGCTTCACCTATACCCATACATATAATCACAATAGCATTCATACGATTATGTCGATGTCTTATATACGAAGTTCAAAAGATAAGTGTTATACTTCGTATTCTAATTCCTTAATACTATGTCTACTATAGTATAATCATTCACAGCTTCGCAGTTATGTTTTCAATATAACACGACTTGAAAGATACGTTGGGAATGAAATAGTTCAAGTCAAAATATTACTAACCTCAACAGGAAGGATGATGTCATCGATGTAGCTTGTTACTTCTTCACATTCTTCAAGTCTTCGATTAATACTTGTATGTCCCATAATCCTAATCTTTTTATCCTAACCTATACGACGTTGTCTCTAGTACATAATCAAGCGACTCTTAAATTTAGTTTTGATTCACTAAAATATGACAACCAAACTTGACATACCAACGCTTGGTGGGTTCAACCGAGCTATGCTCTATCAACTATCTTTCTTCCAATATCTTGACATAGCTTTTCAAGAATTCCATCATCCAGATGTTCTAGAGATCGATTTTTGTTAGAGGGAGAGAAAAAAGTGATCCGAGGAGAGCGAAAATTGTTGTCGACTCGTTAACTAGGTCGATTCATTAATTATCATAAGGCTTTAACTTAGGAAAGTGAAACCATAGTTAAGATGGTTTCGAGAAAGAGAGATCTATGTAGAGATATACTAACTGTTGGCTTTAACTTAGGAAAGTGAAATATCTAAAATTTGAATTTCACTTTCTTACTATGTCGACTCGTTAAGATGTTGAGTGAAAGAATATTCTTATAATGGGACCGAATTATCATAAGGCTT